>JAQQZY010000011.1:16201241-16215065 GCA_030068375.1 Ostorhinchus rueppellii
AAAAATAGCTCATATTAGTTTAATTTCAGAGCTGATATCTATCCATTTTCCATGTTTTCTTGATAAAAACCAAAATCCCTTCAGTTTTTACACCAATATCTATGGCATTGTACTGACAAAAATAGTGCTTTTAGACTCCATGTTTTCTTTTCAGTCTGTTTTAGTCACATGATACACACAGGAGTTGCATAACCTTTGTTTTTGATGACTTTTGATGGTCTAATAATTTTTTCCATGACTGTATTAGTAAACATTTTTTCCGCCACCAGTCCTCATGTCATTGAGATGTGAGTATGGATCATGTTATGGGTAACATCAGTACAACTTGTGTTGGAGGAAAAAAAAAAAAGCCATCAAGTACGATAAGGTCACTATAAATTCATTACTAAGAGCCTGAGACACACTGTAAGTCGCCGAAAGGGATATGCTATTGATTTTTTTGTCAGACTTGGGTGGAATGTGTGAGTATGCATGTCTTGTGGGGGAGCGTATCACCTGCCATTTTGTTTATTTTTTAAGGCATTTTTTTCCCGATGGTTTCTGGCTTCATGTACCGCCTTATGTACTTCAAGGTCGACCTATGAGAGCAAACCGGGTTCACTCTGCAATTATCACACGTTGCTTATAATGAAGCTGGAAATCTTTTCAATCCATGTCACCGAAGAGACATAACGCTGCACAACGATGCATAAACAGACAATAATGCTCCTGATAACACAGTTAAGTGCACTGCTCTCTCTGATGTAGGGCTACAAAATAACAGCAATGGCCTGGGGAGACAGATGACTATGACCAATTGTGTTTTGAGAAAAGTTGCTTTTGTGGCAGCAACCCAAACCATCTGATGAACAACCTAGCCCTGCAGACACGAACATCTAGCATCCAACAATAGTCCTCTCTGAGACAGAGAGACAGACTACTGCAGTCAGCAGATCTGTTTTCTTACCTGCACTCACACATGTCATGTATCTGATTGAGTAACTGTGATGGAGATTTATACCTGCAAATTATACCGAGCTCTATTTTCTAAGGGCAGAATTTGATACAACCTCCACATGTGGATTTATAGGCTACGCGAAAGTGTTGGTTTTGTAACAATGAACAATAGGGAAACTTGATGAAATTACTGTTATGTGAACTATTGCCCTCAACTGCTGGCAATGACAAAGCATTGAGGGAGTGATAGCTACGGTAACTGTGTCTAGAGGCACAATGTACTGCAGATTATGTGGTTATCTGACAAGGATTTGGCTGCAGGCTGAAGGTTAGCGCATTGATTATAAAGAAGCTATATTCTATCGTCAGCTATGTCAGTTTATAAAACCATAAGGCTTTTGGCTATCCCGCTAGCTAGTATTCCTCTTAACTGGGCCATGACTGCAAGGTGCTTTTAAGTTATTTTGTCTGTGCATAAAGTTTTAAGATTTATGTTTGCTTACAAGACCTTCGTGTTGGAGTCTGTGTTGTTTAAAGTACAAGGTTGATGTTAGCCAACTCCAGTTCTAAGCTAACAAACTGTTGCCACTGTCGAGGAGAGTGGGCTTTGATTAATTCACAAGTGAGTCTACATGTATTTTGAGGAGAAAAACTGATCCGAGTCAGTATATTTAACTCATAAAGACCCAGTGCTCCATTTGTGTCAGTTCCCAGATTAAATGTTTTATATATCTAACCTTTCTTACATGATTTATCACCACTTATTCTAATATTATCCTCTATATTTTGCATTTTATCAATATAAATCAGGTATTTTGTCATATTTAATTTACTCACCATGTAGATGTCCATAAAAGCTCAGATTAAAGTTGAACGTTATTGTATTAAAAACAGAGAAAACTGAAAGAAAAAGTGACTTTTTCAGGTAAACATGTCATTAACTGGATATAAACCAAGCATTTCCATCCACTGTCATTGATCCAACTCCATGGGTTTTGCTCGTGAAACAATGTTGTAGAAGATGACAGTGTTTCCATGGTAACTACGGAGCCTCTGAACCTCCAAATAGGTCATATCTGATTGATCAAATTTGTGAATCAACAGGTAAACAGTTTAGATCAGTAAATGCTTTTGGTCGATGATGGATGTTTGGGTCTATGTGTTAAGCGACTCGACTGGACTGAAATAGAACAGACACAGAAACCAAACTTTGCATAAAAATACAAGACTGTGCCAATACTACATATTAAACCTTTAATATAATTGAATGGCAGTGTTTATTGGATTTACAGTCATCTAACCTCATGCTATTATATTACTGAAACCAGTTGTTGAAATAATACAGAACCACTTGTTGTAAAATTAGGGCAAAGGTATGATGTATCCAACACCCCTCGGTGCAGGCCTGTCATGGCTCAACTTTGTCTGAAAACCAGCCTCAGTACGAAGGATCTAAGACAGAGAAAGGCCGATTACATGCCTGAGCTACAGCATTCAGATGTTCTGCTCGTGTCTGTGTGTGCGTGTTAAAACTCCTCCCAGTAGACGGACTGTGGAAAAAGTCCCTTTGCAAATGCTGCCTTTGTTGTAAGACACTGAAATGCATACAGTGAGCGCAGGTTTTTTTTGGGTTTTTTTTTAGTGCCTAGGGTGTATTTACATACATGTGCAAGGTCATGCAAAGTGTAGCACTGATTGACATTTACTATGTAAATATAATGCAAATATTGCTACGGATGCGAAAGGTTACAATATCAATATGCATTTACTGAGGATGAATAATGTAAGGAACCCTTTGATGTATTAGTTTCTCTATGGTTTCTACCTACACATTAACTCTATGGGGACTGGCCTGAAGATACAGATGGAATGAGTATTGAATATTTTCATTTATATTTGTCTTATCTGTTCTGAACCGTGGCAGTGGGTTAACTTTATTTGCTGTCAGAGATTAATGTGAATGCGCTATTTAATGACAAGTTAGGACATATTTTTTATCATCTACATGTAAATATGGACATGGATATTTTAATGTTTACTGAAGCTTCATCAAAAAGATGAAGATTAGAAAGAAAAACGAGGGTGTTTTCCTTTCGTGTAGACCCCTTTTAAAGGAAAGTTCTATAAAACGCTGCACCTGCTCAGTCCTTGTGTTGGAGTTGGTGAATCTCCTGTACTTGAGCAGAGCCTGTTCTCTCAGCATGTCATCTTTAGTTCAGGAGTTTTGAACTATGCAAGTAATTGTATAAAGTGAATCGTTCTAAAGATCGAATTTTCTTTTTTTGCTGCCCCCCCCCCATTATTCAGCTACTTCAGAAAGTCAGGCTTATCTGATGTGTATCAGCTTTAAAGTGTCTGGGTCAAAAATGGATGAACAACACTGACAAAAAAAAGAGGAAAGAAAGTCAATCAATCAGCCTGTTCTTTGGTTAATGAACGGGGGGTTTGCTTTTACTCTGCTAACAGGGGTTCTAAGTAATGCTTGTCAGATGAATTTACACTAAGGACTAGGCTCAGACTGGATTTTCTTGCTCAAAAGGCTGAGGTCAGTCCCATTGTAGCTCAATCCAATAAATGCCGTATCAGTTTAACACTTTAGATTTGGGTGGGTTGACAGCTGTTTTAGAGGGAATTTTCTCCTCCGTGGACAGCATTTCAATCCTTTCTAAGTTGGGCTGTTCTTGATCATGGAGGCTATTTATAATTCTGTATACGAAATTGTCAATTTCACGTTTCATGTTAGACAGACAAACGTGAAAATACAATATCTTTCACTGTCAATCTTCATATAGCCCGAGGTGCAGGCCTTTTCACCCTTGACAAGACGCTGGCGCTTTACAAATGACTGTCAGTCAAGTCATTACTCTAGTTTCTGCGACGCAAAGACAACACCATGTATAATGCTGCGGAGAACAGAGACAACTTGTCTGAATCAAAAACAAGGACTGTTGTTTTCAGCTCCCCACGCCCTGGAGTTGATACATTTACAGCCCCCGCCGCCCCCACCCCCCACAGGCCTGATCAAGTAAACCAGTCATCGTAAAATTAATTTCCCCATCAAGCGAGACCTACGCTCTTTGGGATAACAATCTATCTTAAGCGGATAAATCTAATCCAATGTGTTGAGACGGATGGAGATTGACTTGTTTATGGCCACTGCCCAAGCAGTCAAGAGAAGGAGGAGGGTGGAAAGGAGTGTGTATGTGTGTGTGAGGGGGGGCGACAAATGCCAAGGTGATATTACACACATCTCCAAGGCACGAAAAATGTAAACCGACACCTAAGTCGAGTCCTTGGTCCAGACGTCTAATATTTCTCTCCTTCTTACAACATGTCAGACATGATGGATGACAGACTATACACTCTTACTTTCATGAGCAATTAACATTTAGTCAAAATGGCTGGACTTACTAATAAGTAGCAGAGTTCATGGCAGACAAAAGGAAAGTGCAAGATTTTGTGGTGTGGCTGGCATGACTGTTGGGCTTCAGAGTGAGACTAATAGCTATTAATTATGCACTGTACATGAGAAAAGGGGGTTAATTTTTTGGTCAGATGCCAGACAGCTGTATAAAGAGCCTTATACAACCACTGATAGCATCTATAATTCACTTAGTGACCTACATAACTTTGAAACAATGACAGCCACGGAACAAGTCCTCAGGGTGAAAAAGCTCTTCAATGCCCCCTGTTGTAAGATTATTAAATTAACCCTATTCATGTTCCCAAATTATCCCCTTTAAGTTACCTTTTGAAAGCTGTGCAGGTGAGCCGGGTATTACAACAGGACTTGCTGCATCCGACAGTTGCACTTCATACTGTTTTATAATACTCTGACTTAAATTCTGCAGGTGAAACTTTATACATTTCACAGAATGTCCTTAGTTCGAGCTACGTAAAGACAAACATGGCATCTGTCTGGGAAGTATAGGCCACAGTAGTGACATGTAATACGCCTGGTTTCCCTCCTGATCTCATATGAAGTAAAATACAGACTGACATGACATAAACCAATGCAAATTCTGATGCTTTAAAAAGATGCATTAGTCTCATTAAAATGTACAGTAGTAAGAAAAAAGCAGCCGTTTCAGAAACACAGATTTTAAAATGATAATAGCCAAGAGATATTGATGTGTTATTTGTCAGATCCTGCAGAAACATAAATCTCAATCCAGATTGAACAAGAAAGTTGAAGTCCTATATTTATATAATTATGAATTGTAGCATCTACTTATGTCACAATTGCACTGATTGCATTATCTGTCATATTCACTTTTGTCAGTGATTTAAACCATAAAATAACATTTTGTTGGTATGACAATGTGGAGTAACTCCTGTTGTGGACATGAGTACATAAACTGAAATCTAAATGTGTTTGTAGTGCCATGGCACAGATATGACAATGACTGATGGGAGGGGAAGTAGTTCCGATCGACTGGCACCTACATCTAGATCAAAAATCCTGGTAATATAGTTTCTCTGGCAAATTGATGATGAAATATACTTTCTTCAAATTGTTGAAATAGGAATCTTGTCATAATTGCATGGCGCCTTCAACAGGAAATGCTGGAACTATTGATATTCAAGTATTGATCCACTGGTCTGTAGTTCCAAACAAAAACGCGTATTATTATTATTATTATTACGGTTTCCATTCTCTAGTTCACTGTGCAACAGTGTGCCATTTAGTGTCAAAGAGAGGGCCATGAGTGCAGTGCCAGAGGAGAGCAGCTGGAATTACATGATCCAGACAACTCTGCTGGTTAACAGTGCTAGCCGTGACAAGGGGCGCATGCTTAGTCATCTGTTCTGGAATTGCTGAGTCATGAGTAGTCAATATCACCTTATTATGATGTCAAGCGGAATCAGGTTCACAAAGAGGCTTTGTGGATGGGACCTCGGTTTGATTTAGTTTAGTGTTGGCATGGGGTGCAATGAGCTGAGAAGCAATTAGGTCCATTAAGAGATCAACTGGGATGGTGTGAGCAGCCACGGTGTGCAGCAGCCTGCACACAGAGACAAAGAGAGAGATAGAGGTAGGGAAGGGATGGAGCTTTAGACAGATTGAGTCAAGTCCTGCCTGACAGAGTCACTCTGTGGAACCAACTCGGGACATCTGTCCAGTGAAACAGATCAAATCTGTATCCCAGTGTGTCTGAGCGTAAGCATTGGCATGTAGGCTCATGTTTGTGTGGTTGTGCATCAAACAAGTGCAGCTCCTGAAATTTTAACACAAGGAAGCGTCAAAGAAACTGAAGTAAAGCAGAAGGAGTGGAGAAGATAGAAGAGAGGAGCAAAAGCCCTTTACCAGTCTGGTCCCAACCCCACTTCACCACTGATGCGCCACTTTAATGAGGCCACACTCTGCTGTGGAGGGTGCTCCCTGGTAAGGGGAAGGCTTCACATAAGCAGGTAAACGGGGAGATGCACATGCTTCTGTTCTCCATAAGTGGGAAATATTGGTCACCATGGTTACTAATAGATGCATTACTCATTCAGCTTTTGATTTGTACTGTGTTCTTTAGCTGTGAATGCAAAACAACCAACAACGTTAAACCTGTGCTCGAAAATGAACAGCATTTGTTTTCTTTTATTGCTGTGTATGCACAACTGAAATGATTTGTTAATTGTCAGTTTATGAACCTGAAACAAAACAGCAGAATATTTGCAGGTTCTAGTTGGTTAGACAAAAAGTCTGTTTTTTTTATTTGTTTTTTTTAGACATGAAACAGAAAAAAGCTAAACTAAAGAGAATGTTGTTAATGCACTGATATGATAATGTAGCACTGTTAGAATACGTTGAGTTTCTACGTTTCGTCTTTTCTGTCCTTTCTGAAATACTCCCCCATGCCTTTATTCAAATTTTGTGAGAAAGTCTGGTGAAAAATAAAAAAAAAATAAAAAATTCACGCTCTCCTACTTTTTTAGTCTGCTGATCTTTTCCATCTCCCTCCACTCCCCTTCATTGTTCTTTCATTTATTTAAATCCAGCCTACTCTAAAAGCCTTTTACCATCTCCTGCTGTTATCTTATCCCAGTTGCTCACTCATTTGACCATTCTTTACTCCTCTGTAAGTCGGCTTCCTTTGTTTTCTACCCGTCTTTCCTCCGTCAAACTCAAAACGACACACGCCTCGTTTCTGTCTGCCTCCCTTTCGGTCACTTTCCATCCGTCTCTCTTTTCTGTTCCGTCTGTCTTTCAGCAGGTGCAGGCTGGCATCGGGCATTTACGAGAAACCTCTCCCCGAAGCCGATTGATCACAGCCATTGTTTGCAGTGGGTCCTCCATTTTACAGTTCAGTGTTCATGAAAAGGAGCTTTTGCCACTCTTATCTGTCACCCATACCCCCTCCCCCACTGAGCCCCCATTCCAAAATATACTCTCCCGCTCTTTCTCTCTTTGGCCAGTGATCCCCCTGCTGACATTTTCACAAGCACACCTTCATCAATTTCACACCTCCGATGCCCTTCTATGCCACTGTGGAAGGTAGTAGGAAGGGGGCGGGGGGTGAATTGATGGGTTTGTGCTGACAAAGCTTGCTGGAATGTGAAGTCAGCCAGGGAGTGACAAAGTTCCTCAAGTGTAGGACCAACAGGACATGAAGTTCACAAATAAATATTAAACACATGAGTTGCATTTTACATGACAATTGAGTATTAATAGCATAATTTATAATCATCAAATTAATAGCATTTTTATGCTGCAATGGAGGTCAAAATTGGTGTTATATAATTTTGAAGTTCATCCTCTTCTTCCAAGGTAGTACCGCAGAAATGATACAGTTGTTACCTGCAGACCTATATGGTGGTTTATGTTTTATAAATATAATGCAAAATGTTGAATTATAAACACGGCAAGAGCTAATCAGCTCTTTGATTACACTCCCGAAGACCAATGGGGTTCTGCTACCACAAGTAGCAAGTACTTATTAAGCCTCTTGTTGTTAGGTTTAATCTGTTACTGTGAAATTAAATATTAATAGATAATTTAGCATTTTCACACAGAAATGAGTAAAAAGTTGCAGCATTTAAAAAAAAAAAAAACTATTTTGCTGTGAACAAGTTATGTTAATAATCGTTTTCCTGCAAATCTTCCTCATTACAACTCATATTTTTTTGGCCCTTTTTTAGTCTGATGTTACTCAAACAGAGTATTGTCAGTGCCAAGCTATTATCTGGTTATTCCTGTAGTAGTTAGATTGTATACGTTAAACCTGCATGACACAGAAATAAGAGGGGGAAAAACACCATCTCATTTATGCAGTTTTCTTCTCTCAGTTTATTTCAAAACATTAATTAAATACAGGCAGAAATGGGATGGAGTTGTTTGTTGCTTTGGTGGAAAGGTGAAGCCATAATGTCATTGTTATGGGAGGAGTCTCTACGCTGATCCATCATCTGGTGATAAAGTCGTGATGTCACTTCCAACCTCCGGGCCCAGTTTAGTTCATTTCTCTTAACCCTTTAACAAGCAAGTGACTATTTTTGATCATTTTCACATACATTACAAGACCGCGACAATGACGGTTTCAGTGAGTCTCAGGTCCGATGTGGTCTCCAGGGTCTGTAAGGTCCACCTGCTTTGTTAGGTACCATGAACTAATGGTACTAATGTAAGGAATGATGTTCAAAGGGATCATGCGAATGTGGACAGGGGTCTGGATCAGCACTGATGTTGTTATAATACACTAAAATTAAAAGTGATGTTCTAATGCACATGCGGCCCGGGGGCCAAATCCGGCCCGCCAAAGGCTCCGATCTAGGATGAATTTGTGAAATGCAAAAACGACACTGAAGATATGAACAATCACGGGTGTAAAAACCGTTTCAATTCAGGTTCCGAATACAGACAAATATGATCTGAAGTGGCTGAAAACCAGTAAAATACTATTGGAATAACCTATACATAATGAAAAATGCTATTTTGTCTTTGCTTTGATGTCAAAGAGTAAAATAACATGAAAATGCTTACGCTTACAAACTATCATTCAGACAAAATGTGAAGAACCTGAACAAATATAAGCATAACATTTTTGAGGAGGAGTAACTGCATTTTTACCAATATTTTTTCGTGTAATTATAATCTAAGTTCAAATATACAGGTGGAAATGATAAACTGACAATCTGAGGCAGAATATTAGTAAAATTGTACTTGTTTTTCTTAAGTTGTTCATGTTATTTACATTTTTAAGGGAATATTGTAGATGTAAACATTATCGTAACATAATTTGACTTTTTTCACCATTATTATTTTACTGGTCCGGCCCACTGGAGATCATACGGGGGTGAATATGGCCCCTGAACTAAAATGAGTTTGATACCCCTGTTCTAATGTTTTAAAATGCATGTGTTTTTCTTGGATTTTCTTTACATTTACTTATTATTATTACTTATTGGTAAGGAACCAAATATGGCAACGTCATTGGCTTTGATTTTCTACATTACAAAAAAAAAATCACAAAAGTAATAACGTCTTATGTCCTCCAATAATACACTAAGGAGTATTTTTATGATGAGTGTCCGAGAAAAGGCTAATTCAGGATGTTGAAGCACTGTATCCTTGAACCCATAAAAGACATGCAGTTATTATTCTGCCATTTTCCATGTGATGATAAACAGCAGAGGAAGTGGAGGGAGCTAATCCATGAAGTTACAAGTATTACTTAAAGGTTGAAAAAGTAAAATGTGGTGCTAGGTAACAGCGCATTACCTCGTTAGTTTCCACTGCGTCGGCCAAACTGGATCTTTACCGATTACAGTCGCGTAGTAGAAAGCTTTTAGGAGGTATTTCATGTCTTAACACTAATTTTTGCTCTTTATCTATGCTGTCCAATTCAGGAGAAGCTAAATAAAGTAACGATACATGTCAACACACAGCTGAAGTGAAGCGTTGCACTGCTGTAAACACACCTGGAGCTTAAACAGAAATAAGACTTAAAAATTGCACTAATAACCAAGTAAAATAAATTAAACTAGTCTCTCCTGAACCCTAACTGTTACCTAATTAAAAACAGAAGTTAAAGTAAATGAGCATACAGGCATCCATTATTATTACTGACTATTTGGACCCAGAAATGTGCTTTATGGCATCATGGCATCAAACTTAATGATCACTTCACTCCTGTTAGCCCCCTACTAGCCATGCTTCCCACCACTCAACCATATTCCCCACTGTTACCATGCACTACACTGTGAAGTGCTACAGCAAGTGGTTCTAATCACATATGTCCAATAATAGCAATCAAATGCACTTTTTTCCCACTTAATGTATACTTCAGCTTTCTATGCTATACTTTGCTATTTGCTGCCCTCTAGTTAGCACTTAAAAAAAAAAAAAAAAAAAATCTTCCCCAAAGATGAGTCATACAGTTTATGCTATAAATCCAATATTGCAATAAAAGGAGTGATGGAAAAAGGCATCCAGAAGGTAAACATCCTCTGTGCTCACTTCCTCCCTTTAGTCTTGGGAAATTAGACCATTCTATCATCAGCCAACTGGTGCATTTATGAGCTGCTAAAGTAATTGGCGATTGCAGCGAGATCTCGGCTGAGGCAAAGGTAACACATTCACCTCAACAGAGCCTTAAGCTAAATGCTTCATTGAAATTACATAGAGGAGGAGGTAGGGAAGGAGGAGGCGAGCAGGAGCAGAAGAGAGAGGCAAGGTGCCTCATTCACTGGCTCAGGGGTTTATGGGATTGCTCCCAGCTGTCACTCTGTGTAGTGAATCTGCGGCACCGTAATATCTTAATTGTTTCAAATTAAATACTCGTAAAATGGCAAAGGAAATGAGTTTTTCTCTCTGGCTAATCCAAAGCAGCCCCTTGACTTACATCTGGGCCCCGCTTTAACTGAGAGGGGGTTTAAAAGGTGGAATGGCTCCCACATGAGATGGCTGTGGATAGACTGGTGTGGAATTAGATTTAATAGGTTGTGAACTACGGGCCTATCACTGTCCTTATGTGCATCACATGTCTCAGAGCTTCTTCTGCTCTTTTTTTCCCCGTATCTTTGTTTCCCTCAAACGTTCTCTATCTCCCAATCTTTATCTGTGTGTTCTTTCTTTCACCCTTTAATGCGTGCACATGTGAGTTTTTTGTGTTTCCTTCTGTATGTATATGTGCACACAGAGGTTTATCATAGTAAACAGTCTAAATATCCTTTAGGGATTCATACGTTTAGTTTGCTCCCTTCTCCCCTTGGCACTTCTGAGGCTCAGCTCATTCTGCTGCACACTTTAAATCAGTCAACCAGCTAAAGCGTCCTGAATGACATCAGCCTTGCTGTAAAACACGCACACATGTATACGCTCATGCACGCATGCATGCCCACACATAAAGCATGCACAAATGTAAGCATACAAGCAAACATCGACACATCAACCCCCTCCCACCTCAGTCGCCAAGAATAATCATTGAATATGCTGCTATATATTCAAAGCTCATACTATACATGCAATTTGCACAATAAACATATGCCTTTTTTCTGAGAACCGTATGACACGCTGCTCTTGGCGATACTTCTCTGAATGGATATCAGAATTTCCCATTAGCCCCTGTTAACTTGACATCTTCCCTTCCATTCTTGTATAAATACCAGCTCGAAATGAAGCTCCTAACAGGCAAATCCAGCAGACAATTATGTGTCATTACATCTGCAAAGTGGTTTTGTGGTGGGGGCTGTAGGTGGCGGTGACGATAGGGGCAGCGAAGTCGATTATTGTAAAACGAAACACCAGCTGAGAAAGGCCTGACACCTCTCCACTTGGAACCAGAGAAGTGATTGAAAAAAAAAAAAAAAAAAAAAAAAAAAAAAGCTAAAGCGTCATTATCTCCTCACAGTGCAGGGAGTAGCTTTCATTCTACTCGACGGATGGCGAAGAGTGCCGTGGTAAAAGTTAAACTGACAAGTGCTTGAAAAGTTTCTGACACTTCTGCCATCACTGCTGCCATCTGCTTTTAGCAACATCTAAAGAAACATGCCCGTCTGCATCTGACAAGAGCCATAATACAGTAGGTGTGCGTGTGAGCCATTGTGTTGCACAGCCAGTCGGTTATAGCGATAATAATTTGTAGAACCAGGATGGAACTTTGCAAAAAGAGCTTTACAGTCAGATAGGTGATATTTGTTTCAGGTCAATTCTGCAGCTTCGTGATGCTTGAATAGGTTTAATATTAATAAAGCTCCAAATTTGACCTGTTCTGAATCCTAACTGTGGTTTTTCATTCGACTCAGAATAATAACACGTTGCAGTCTGTTTTTGCAAACCGCAGGCACACATAACGCTGATGTTTCTGAACCAAATGTATTACTCGGAGTGCCTCCTGTGTCCATGTTCAAGTGTTTATCTGCTTGTCGTGTCTCATATATTAGGTTTGCAACTAAAATGTAATTAATTTTGGTGCTGTCAGCAGAAAGGAGACAAACCCTGGTATGGTTTAAAGCCTCCATTCTCCACTAAACCAACATAAACCTGCATATTCCTCTTGATGAAAGCGCGCAGTGAGAATCAAGGGCTTTAGCTTCGTCTGTGGTTTGGAACATAACCACTGTGAAATAATCAGGGAAAGGTTATTTCTCGGGAACATGCTCGACCGTTTGTGTTCCCTTGTTGTCTGAGTTGAGAGCTTATATTAATATATATAATTAATATATATATATATATAAAGACTAAAGTTTAACTCATTTCATGACTTCTGTTACTGCTTTTTATACCCAGCGCCTAGCATTAGTGATTAGCTTTAGCAATTAGCATATTAAGAGCAGTGAGCTGACACTGAAAAGGCTCAGGGACAAACTCCTCATCTTCATCAGTATATTTTACATGGAGACGAGGTTATTAACGAGAGATTTACCCGACATATATTTGTTTATGGAGGAAAACCATGTGATGTGGAAATAACACAGAACATTAGCAGTGAAGCAGAAGCGCTAACCACTACACCACTGCATTTTATGTTGAAATGGTCGAGAACTTAAAATTATATAACATTTATAATGAATAGTTTTGAAGTAAAGCCAAAGATACCAGTGCGCTGGAGAGACCCATGTAGAGATATGCAGTGAATGTGTTTGATGGGCCAGCAGGTTTATTCAACAATTATTAAGAAACAGCTTTTATCGAAGCGAGGAGCACTATTGATGTTTTCTCCTCCGGACACAGCTCTAAATGAAAATAGGGGAGTTTGAAGCTGAAATGGCAGCTTTTCTTCTAGATGGGTGAATTTGAGGCACAGTGTTTAACAATTGTATTCTTCCACCACCACCCAGTATAAGGTGTTTTCCACTGCTGCCATAATTTAACAGGATTTCTGTTCACCTAAATATGTTTTTATGTTTCTATAATGGTTCATCCACCAGTATATGACAGATCTTTTTATCCAAACCATATCTTTAATGCTAAAATAGAACTATTGTTGGAATCCATAAATTTTCAAGTTTGTTTTCCAAAAATGCAAAGGGAAATGCAGCAGGAAATTACTTTTCTTTTTTTTTTTAAATTAAGTTGCACAATTCCAGTTATTATCTTGCATTCCTGTGTAAAACTACATAAAAACAATGGCAGCAAGAATGGAACTGTTATCTGCACCAAAGGTGGACACACTAAATATGGACATTTTTGGTTATTATTTGTCAACAAGGACTGTTTTGTTATTCCAATTGGTCATTTTCTTAATGAATGACAATGAAATTATTAATTTGAAACAAGTTTTTGACATACTATGAAATTATTTGTTTACTTGTTTTCATGACAGGTGGTCTAATAAACTGGTGAAGCACCATATACAAAGGTATAAAGTTATTATGGGATGTTATTACCTCCGCCAAGGAGGTTATGTTTTTGCCGGCGTTTATTTGTTTGTTTGTCTGTCTGTTTGTTAGCAACTT
>JAQQZY010000011.1:16225415-16237907 GCA_030068375.1 Ostorhinchus rueppellii
GACTGGAACAGTACCGTAAAGTATGTAATAATTACGCCGTTCATATCCTGAGCGCCGAGTGGAAGTGTACTTTACCGAAAAGCATGTATTAATTGCACCTTTCGTAACCTGAAATTTCTTTTGTTAGAGTCAATATTTTACCATAAAGGATTTTCATAACTTGGAAATTTCGGAGGTAGAGTCGTTCGTAAGTAGCGGTACCACTGTATTTTTCAACATTTAATTTACTAAACCTGTAGATATTCATAAAAGCTCAGAGAAAGGAAGAATAACATTTGTGTCTTTAAGGGTTAAAATGCATAATTCCATTTTAAAAAGCAAAATGTCACCCTTTTAAACCATGATGATAATAAACAGCTAAGTCATATAATAGCTAACAGTAGTGAATGGAAATACACATACATCTATAATAATTCTATTGATATTTAAATTGAGATTTGTCACTTACATTTCAGATCGCTTTAAGGATATCAGTATTCATAAAACGGTCTTTGTTTTGTCATGTTAACACTACAGTATGTGCAAAACATCTCCAACACCACAACAGTCTTATTGTATTAAAAATGAATCTACACATGAGTGATTGCTTTGTGTTGTACTTCGCCAATTGGCAGCTGAATAAAAACAGGTCTGGGGGACATTTTGGCTCCTTACCCTGTGTTTGGCAAAGACGGCTCGAAATAAGTCAGTGTTTGTCTGACGTTGAGTGGTAATGGAAAAGAATAAAGGTCTGGTGTAAAGGCAACACAACACTGATGCAATCTTTATTACCAAGCATTTATGCTGGTACAAGACAATAACAAATAATCTGATATGCACGTACAAAGAGCAGGTGTTGTAACGTTGCCAAGAGAATATCATTCACACACCTGCTGCAGTGCAAGGCCTTTTAGAGTACTCATTTAGAAAATTACATACCGAGTTTGTAAAATTATTTTTTTTTGTTATTAAGTTTGCATTGGAGAGAATATTTTCCAGTCCTGCCTTTGTAAAAGTAATTACAGCCGTTTCTCCGAATTAAATCCGAACAGCACGTTGAATCTGCTCGTGGGGCTTGCTGAGGAATAATGGGATCAGGCAGAGCTGTAAAAATCAGGCTGTTCTGAGGCTGTAAGGTCAAAGTTTACCTCCAAATACACTTGTAATTTTTGTAAAGCTATTGTTGCGTGATAAGAACATGAGAACAGACGCACAGTTGTTGCTATCTACAGAGGTACCATGTGCTGTGGCTGGAGGAATATTCCTTAAAATGGCTTTGGGCAGACACCTGAACCCTTCGTTCTGCATTTATACATTCACAGCTTGGCATGAGTTGCAAATTTAAAGCAACGGCAAACAAAAGGGAGTTAGTCGTAGATAGTTTTCATGTTTCTGTCTGGATTCACATGCACTGTTTATAGGGACTAATCGGCGCTTTTTGGGCAGCATCCTTCGTTTTCTAGGACCGAGAAAAAAGACGCGGAGAGGAGCATTTGCAGAGGAATGTAGGCATGAAGAAGGCTGTGGCGGGGGAAAGAGTGGGCTGAATGTATAGGGAAAATTGGATAGGGAAACAACAGAGGGGAGGGGAGAAGCAGGCGAGAGGAGATAGCGAGGGGAGAGTGGCAGGAGAATGAGGGAGTCTCGAAAGGAGAGAAATAAACGAGAGAGGGAAAATTGGAGGAAAGCAAAAGGAAGATGGTGGAGGAAGCGCTTTTCCTCCCAGTCGCATACTGTATCCTCAAAGCGGCTTTCATCCGCCCTCACATCAAGAGCCGAGATGGAGAAACCCCTCTGTAAACCCCACACTCGCATGCACAGACAAACACACTCATCATGCCAAAAAGCATCCTTTGACAATAATCACCAGACTACCTTTTGGCATCGTACAAAACCTTTTTTATGTAATTTGTTGCTGCGGGGAGTTGCTTAAAAAGAAATGTGGAAAAGCCGAAAAGGTTTTCTATAATTATATCCAAATTGAGCCAGCTGAATGCTGAAACATCACTGGTTGTGAGACACAGCAGAACCAGACCGATTTTTCTGTAAACAGCCAGAAAGCACAAACATGTAATGACAAACTGTTTCTGATATAAAAAAAAATCTCTCCTGCATACAATACTGTTTGATTAATTTGACCGGGTATGCACGACACATGCAAAAATGCTTAAGCAAAGAGAAGAAAGCAAGCACACAGATGAACACACAGCCTGAATGAATGCTCAGAGCAGAGAAGAGACAAAGGAATTAAAGCGAAGCTGACTAACAGAGTATGACATGTCCAGAGCCTATCACTAATTATGCCCCCGCTACTACAAACTGGTCGCTTACTATGATCTGCTGAAACAAGGGAAACGGCTGCAGTGACAAGCAGAAAGCACCTCATCAGCTCATGAGGTATACGGAAAAAGAATATAAAGTAAAGCCGTTATTATAAATTTAACAAGTTATTCCAAGGTGGTTTCCAAAGCAGTACGGATGAACCCATGAAGGCCCCGTGCTACTTTTGTAGCAGTTCCCAAATGATTTTTTTTCTGAAGTGATTTATCACCATTTATACTAATAATATGATTGGTATTTTACATTCTTGAGGGAAAATCAGGTATTTTTCTACCTTTAACTCATTGATTATGATTGATGTTCATAAAATCTCAAATTAAAATTGAAGTGTATCACATTAAAAATTGAGAAAATGGAGGGGAAAGTGACTTTTTCAGGGAAAATATATCATTAACTCAACCTAAAACAAGTGTCATCATCCACTGTCATTGATCTAACTGCCATTGGCTTGACTGGTGACTGATGTTGTAGAAGATGACAGTGTTTCCACGGTAACTATGGAGCCTCTGAATGTCCAAATGAGTCATATCTGATCATAATGAAAAGAAGAAAAACTGTATTTTACACCAATTGTTTATATGTACTGATAGAATTAGTGGATCAACTGTTTTGTTCGTTTGTTTTTTTTGGGGGGGTTTAAACTTTTTTTTTTTTTTTTTTATATCAGTAAATTATTTTGGTCTCCAGTGGGTGTTTGGGTCTTTATGGGTTAATACTGCTTTGTCGGTCACCTTGCCTAGTAACTCACTTGATTAGTTATCATAAATCAATGCAAGTATTGTTTTTGTTCACAGTTCTTCTTTTTATTTTGTTTATTTTAGTCCTCTTTTGACAGAACTACACTCCACTGTGACACTTTGCACCTACAGCTTATAGCAGTTTGCAGTACAGTCACAGTAAATGCCAAATCATTTTTCAGTCTGAGTGAGATTTAAAGAAATCAGACGGTTGCTTGTTGTTTAAAAAGATTATTTATGTCAGAACGCCGGACATATTTCATAAATAGCGGTAGGACATATAAGACCGCGATGTCAGTGTTGAATTTGATATTTGATGGCAATATAAAGTTCTATTTTAACATTTGCCCTCATCATTTTCCGTTTCTTTCTTCTGTTTGTAATGAAATTCCTGAATTCAACACTAAACACTAAAAAACAAGCCTGTTTTAATGTTTTGATCAAATGTTATGCTGTGATGTCTTACTTTCTTAATTGTATGTGTTTGAATATGTATGTATGTATATGTTACTCATCATGTTAGTGTCCTATCAAGTGTTTAACCATGGCTTTCTCTTGTTGATGTGTTTTACTGCTTTTTTACATCATGGCCAGGGGACTACAGACGAAAACTAGCCTTCTGGCTAATTCTGGCTTTTTTAACCATGTGTAAGCATGTGTTTTATTACCTCCGCCAAGGAGGTTATGTTTTTGCCAGCGTTTATTTATTTGTTTGTGTGTGTGTGTGTGTCTGTTTGTTAGCAACTTTACAGAAAAACTACTGGATGGATTTTCTTGAAATTTTCACCAGTGATAGAAAATCACCCAAGGATGTTCCCATTAACTTTTGGTCACGATCCGGATAGCGGTTTTGATGTTATGATGTCATAATCTTGGCGGAGGTCTGCGCTCACTGAGCGCTCTTGTGTTTTACTGTGCATTTGTTTGTTTGTTACCATCCGACTTTGATTGTTAGCAACATAACTCAAAAAGTTATGGATGGATTTTGATGAAATTGTCAGGATATTTCCACTCTGGGTCAAGGAAGATACGTTTTGAATCACCGTCTGGATCCAGGAACTTTTTAAAGGATTCTTTATCATTCTGAGATATGGTGGCACAGAGCTGCATATGAGGTCATTCACTGCCATCGAGTGGAAGAAAGTACAAACACTACCTTAAAAAAAGTACAAACACTACCTTAAAAAAAAGTTCAAACACTACCTTGTAAAAAAAAGTACAAACACTACCTTATAAAAAAAAAGTACAAACACTACCTTATAAAAAAAGTACAAACACTACCTTATAAAAAAAAGTACAAACACTACCTTAAAAAAAGTACAAACACTACCTTAAAAAAAAAGTACAAACACTACCTTATAAAAAAAGTACAAACACTACCTTAAAAAAATACCTTAAAAAAAAAAGTACAAACACTACCTTAAAAAAAAAAAGTACAAACACTACCTTAAAATAAAAGTACAAACACTACCTTAAAAAAAAATAAAAAATACATACAGTATCTTGGCGGAGGTCTGCGCTCTCCGAGTGCTTTTCTAGTTAAATTATATTATCCCCTTTAAAATAAATTCAACTGCAACTCCAATGTGTATACATAAAAAAAATGGGGCAAGTTTTGATATAATTTGATATATTGTCATATTTGATACAAGCCACATCCTGCAATTTTAATCAAATTTTAGGAACTTTAAAGTGTTTCATAGTGAAGAAACTGTTTTGTGCATAAAAGCGGAGTAATAAAGAGTGATATATATTACCACAGGACAATAAGGCAGTGTTGGTTTATACTAGAGATAAAAGATTAATCAATGTTGATAGAATGTTTGATGGACTCAGTATCAGCAGGTTTTGGCACTAATAGTGGGTGATAGCAGTCGATAGTCTGCTCAAGTGGAAATCCAGACTTGGACTTGAAGTTCCACAGCTATTTATTGATTATTTTGAGCTTGATGATTAGCAAGTCAGATTTATTTTATGCATGATGCACTTTGACTTCTCTCAGTTATCTGGTTCCAGTGAAGTAGCTTATGATGATTTTAGTGATGATTAGATATTGTTTTGAGTTCTACTCTTATCAAGGTTCCACATGGGCCAAGGAGATGCCATAATCATGACCTGCCATCACGCAGAGCACAGGTTGGTCAAATTCAAAATGTTCTGTGTCATCAGATCCATACGAGAGGGCAATAAATGAAAACATCACATCCTTATATTCTCACCTGGACTATACGGAATATTTGATTTCACAGATTCAAACCCACAGTTTTAGGTTTCGTCCTCCTCCATTGTTGGCTTAGTTTTTGCTACAGTCACCCTGAAGATATTATTACAGTAGTTTACGCAATGCCACTAAAACAACCGGCCGCACTGAAATCAATGCAGTGTTTTTGAGATTTGATCACAAAACATAACACAATACTGCCTAAAGTATTAGTAGGTAATCATTTCATTCCTCACAGGACTTTTGCTTCTGCACACATTTATCACAAATTCCACTGTTTTGTTGCAGAGGAGAGTTCTACAGTCTTAAAGTTTTAGGTTACAATTACTCAAATATGTAAGAAAGCTTAATGTCGTGAAATTCTTCTGAGTCCATATTATTATAAGTGTAGATCATGCTGGAGTTGTGGGGAGTTTTTTTATGTTTGGAGCAGGTGCTTAGCTGTGCTCCATAATCCTGTTTTGTTTTGTTTTTTTACATATATTTATTTCAATTTTGAATGTAAGAATCACAAAAATATGAAGTGAACATACACATTCCATATGAACTATCATAACCCCAGCCCCACATCTCATCTATCACAGTTTACAAAGACGAGAAAGTAAATGTATAAAAAAACTAGAAAAGCACTTGGAGGGCGCAGACCTCCACCAAGGTAGTGTTTGTACTTTCCTCTACGACATGGCGCTGAATGACCTCATGCAGCTCAGGGCCACCATGCCCTATCTCCTAATGATAAAGAACCATTAAAAAAAAAAATCCTGGATCCAGACGGTGAGCCGTATCACGACCAAGATTTAATCACTGGTTCCTCGTCTCATTTCTAACCATTCCTGAAAATTTCATCCAAATCCATTCAGAACTTTTCAAGTTATTTTGAACACAAACGGATAAACGCCAGCAAAATCATAACCTCTTTGGCGGAGGTAATAAAAATAAAGAAGATAAATTTCCACAAAGTTGCAAAATGAAACGCATAGTGCAATACCATTAAAATGTGTCCAGACAGCAGATCGACACGACTCAACGGACTGTAAAAACTGTCCTGTTGTGTTTTTAACAAGTGCTTTGTCACATATATTCAAGTACCTCCAACGATTGATACTTTAAACATTAGCATGTATAAATTTGGACATAAGGCGTTGCTTTTTCTCATTTAAATGGGATAAAAATGTGGTTTCAGATGTGTGCCCACATGACATGATGTTCTCACACAATTAGGCGATGCTTGGATGAATAAGGCATCTGGCTTACAAGACAAGATAATGCTCCATGTTGTTACTTTCAGAAGAAGCTGTCTGTCATCCTGCACGGATGAATAAGACTTCCCTCCAAATTTACACCCATTTCCATCGTTTAATTGAATCTTATAAAACTCCTCTCTATTGTAACTTCACATTGTGGTTTACGGTGTTAAAAATGGAGACAGAACCACTTTTTAGTGTTGTCCAGATGTTGGGTACGTGGTGAGCGAACACATCATGCACACACTTCGAGCACATCATTTTGCAAACAAGCTGTCGACGCTGTAACATCGAGCAACGCCCGCGTAGATTTATGTTGTTATTGAATGACCCATATGCCCACTTAGACACTTAAATTTGTGCAGCTCCTCTGTTCTTCCCACAATGCACTATTGCATGGGTAGCAGAGATGATGGGTGAGGCTGAAACTCTGTGGCATGCCATTTATCTCTGTCAGACGTGGTTGAACACAAGTTCTTATTGGCTGGGCAGGATTCGTGATTGCTAAAGCGGCACCCCAGTCTCCAAGACCATGCTAATTAAACAGTGGGGAGAAAAGAGCAAGAGGCCTTCACACTCTCCCCTCTGAGGCTCCGTTCTGCTGCAGCCAGCATTAACACAGTCCTGACACCGAAAGGAAATGGAAACCCAGCTCAAAATGCCACGACCCATCTTTGTTGTTGAACGTATGTCGTGTTTGCGCAATAGCATGCTTCATCCGAGTTGATAAGGAAAGCTTACCTTTCAGCGCTCAAGCAACCTTCCCAACAGTTCAAGAGCTGCAGGAAAGCAGAGGCACATGTTAGAACACAGTTTATGGAGGCGGTCGTAAAAGCTGTGATGATAGGTAGCTGATGCCATCTGTGTACAAAACATATGGATGGAGATAGCAGTATGTTTTGTTGTGGAAGGAAGGAACTGTGGGAAGCAACCGTTTTATGGACTGTTTGTTATGCGTTAGCTTGGCTGCCATCGTAGCTAAGTCATATATCTGAACGTAAATATACTAATGGAAGTGTTTGATTCAAGACAAAACACCTGAAACACTTATGTAGTCATGGAAAAAAATATTAGACCATCAAAAGTCATCAAAAACGATAGTTGTGCAATCCAGTACTAACTCCTGTGTGTGTCATGTGACTAAAACAGACAGAAAAGAAAACATAGAATGTCTAAAAGCACTGTTTTTGTCAGTACAATGCCATAGATATTGATGTAAGAACTGAAGGGATTTGGGTTATTGTCAAGAAAACATGGAAAATGGATAAATATCAGCTCTGAAATTAAACTCTCATGAGCTATTTTTGTTGTTATCGTTATATTTGTCGAAAGAAATGTAACTTTAGTTGTACCAGGCATTAAAATGAACAGAAACTGAAGAAAACAAGGGTGGTCTGATATTTTTTCCTGCAACTGTAGATGCATATAAAAAACTAGAGAAGCACTCAGAGAGCGCAGACCTCCGCCAAGGCAGTGTTTGTACTTTCATCCACTAGATGGCACTGGTGATCCAAAATCACAGGCAGCAAAGTTTATCTCATTTTATCAGAAAATAACCCTCACATACTGTGTTTTTATTCAGACCAGTTGACTATAATGTTCTCATCTCTGTTTTCTGTTTCCTTTGAGGATGAAATTGTAATCATAGCATATAAAGACATAAACCAGGACCCACTTCTTGGTCATTTTCACACTTTATTTTAAAACCATCTGACAAAATAACACCATATGGGGACATCAGCTCCATTGGAATTTACATAACCGATCATAAAGAAAATTAGACGCGACAGAAGTTCTAGCATGACCTTTCTGACATTGAGCCGCTTCCATCTGCGACGAATAAAATACTGAAAACACTAAAACGAAAGGTGGGGTTTTGTCAAGCAATCAAGTCGGGAGCGTCTTATGACATGTCGACTAATGTAGAATGCAGATGGATTTACGACTGGAAGCTGTTGTGTTGATATTCCATTGTCGCGCTTGCACTGAGGGCGAGATATGATGAGAAGGGTAATCCTCGGTTTTTCCTTTCAAATAAAGACTCGCATCCTGATTTACAGAGGTAGGTGCGAATCATAAATCACGATTTGTGCCTGAATGGAAACATGCTTTTACTAGCGCCTGACATTGCGATGACGTGATTCCAATGTGCGTGATTGAGTCGAGTTGTTTGTTTTTTTTTTAATTTAAGTTTTATCATGGAAAAAAAAAGTGTAATTACCAGCTAATGGAAATCCTGCGTTGTAGTTATCTGCTGCTCTGGGCTGGGAACTAATTCAGTGCTGCAGTTGGTTTTATGGTGTAAAGGCCAAACATTTATTACCCACTCATTACATTTGGCAGGCATATGTGTGTGACACTTAAGCCCTTGTAATTTTCCAACGAGTTACAAAAACCCCATCTTAACAACTTATATTCAATCATTGCTTGAATGTGGTGTATCTCCCATGAACTTCACTGGGGTACAAAAAAGGAGCTGTGAGAACAAAGGGGAAGTGGGAGCTTGAGAGGGCACTGAGCAGCTTTTTAGTTGAGCACTAATTAAAATATGGGCGGCACTCAAAAGGTCAGAGATTAACCCAAAAAAAAAAAAAAAAAAAGCAGAAATAACAGCACATCACTGCTGATTGTGTGCACGAGGCGCTCAAGGTCTTACAGATTAATACCAAGTTCACTTTCAAAAGCAGAATGGAGCGAGATGGGAGAAAGAAATAGTCTTGTGACTGATAAACAGCATGTCTCCTTGCTCTGCTCCCTTCCCTCCCTTCTTTTTTTTTTTTTTTTTCCAGCTGGGAGATAAAATTCAGGCTTGGCAATGGTTGCCAGCGCAATTGATTCTGGCAGTGGAATATGACTGCAGAGTATGAGGGCTAAGTATCTGAATAGCTGCTGTCAAAATGCTGAAAGGGAATTTATTCCTAGTTTATATGCAAGCTATATCATGGAGTTACTGAGACTAAATGGCTACAGTTTGATGTACAGTATGCTGCCATTTCGCTGGCGTATAATCAGGAGCTGTTCTAGGCACAGGCTTATGGGAGCAGCTCCTGGCTTCAATGAATGTGATGCAGCCGTGCACTCATTCGCCAGGATATGACAAATCCTTTATATTCTCAGATATAAAAGCGCGTCCTTTAACTGTTATTGTAATAACCGTGAACTTAATATTTGTCTGCATGTCTTCTTGTTATGTGTGAAACCTGACATTTTGCAAATCTGATACACTTGAGCTTAAGAAATCCATTTTGAATTAATTCCCGCTCCGAGCCCCTACTACGCATCAGTTATAGCTTGCATTAGAGGAAGGTAACAAAGGCGTAAACACAGCTAGAAATGAGAAAGCCCCATTGTGTCTGAACCAGCCCTTCATTAGAGCATCCTCAACTGGTGGTGGTGGTGGGGGGATACGGACAATGACTATTAGCTGCACGGCAGAAATCAGCAGGTAATAATACAGCCACCTGTCAGAGGCCATGCCTCCGTTTGTAGATTTATGACGAATAATTGACTGTGAGTGGAGCTTAGGCCGGTGCAGGCTGATGCTCGTAGGGCTGCGTGGCTGGAGACTCAGAGAAGGGAATCTATGTGTTTTCTTTGAGGAATGTAAATAAAGATGCAAAAAAAAAAAAAAACACACTTGACACTCACTGAGTTTATACACATCCACTAATAACCTTCTCTCATTCAGAACGTAAATATAGGCATCCTTACATGCATTTATAACACTGTTTAATTAAGCCTGCACTGTGTTCTTTTCCCCTTTTTTACGATTTGTGCATCGGATTGTCTGTCCATGTCTGACTATTAAATTATCTGAGAATATTGGAATACGCCGACTACAATAGGACTCGTGAAAAGGAAATGAATCATCTTTAGGCAGAGAGGCAAATATTCAAAAATATGTCGGTAGTTATTTAGAACATTTGAATTTATTAAAGATAGTCATGTAAATTGGGTCTCTTATCACATGGCCCATTTATAAACTGAGGACTGCTTCTGAGGTGCCCAGTTACCAAGTGCATCTTGTCCATTTTAACCGTAATCATTTTGTATTGAATTGATTGATTGCATGCTGATCAATGACAGTTGACCTAAATCTTATCGAAATACTATGACTACTACTCCTACTACTACTACTACTACTACTCCTACTACTATGACTAGACCCATCTGTTCTCAGCTGTATTTGAATCGAGTTCTTCAGAAGTTCAGATCTGCACTGTTTTCTTTTCAGCTTGAAGTTTTTATCGGTTTTATCTGTTTCATCTGTTGTTTTGGGGTTTGTTTGTTTTTTTGTCTTTCATTTATACTTTTTTTTTTTTTTTTTTTTTTTAAATAAACTTGTCTTGTTCAGCATCCTGACAGCAGAATGGTAGTCTGGCTGCCTTTTGGTGCTAAACATTTTTATTTATTTATTTTATCTCATGCCTATACTTTTTATTGCTTCCCTGCTGTAATGTTCTTAATATTTTATGTAAAGCACTTTGAATTGTCCTGTACATGAAATATGTTATATAAATAAACCTGCCTTGCCGAACTACTACTACTACTACTGTACTACTACTACTACTACTACTACTACTACTACTATGACTAGACCCATCTGTTCTCAGCTGTATTTGAATCGAGTTCTTCAGAAGTTCAGATCTGCACTGTTTTCTTTTCAGCTTGAAGTTTTTATCGGTTTTATCTGTTTCATCTGTTGTTTTGGGGTTTGTTTGTTTTTTTGTCTTTCATTTATACTTTTTTTTTTTTTTTTTTTTTTTAAATAAACTTGTCTTGTTCAGCATCCTGACAGCAGAATGGTAGTCTGGCTGCCTTTTGGTGCTAAACATTTTTATTTATTTATTTTATCTCATGCCTATACTTTTTATTGCTTCCCTGCTGTAATGTTCTTAATATTTTATGTAAAGCACTTTGAATTGTCCTGTACATGAAATATGTTATATAAATAAACCTGCCTTGCCGAACTACTACTACTACTACTGTACTACTACTACTACTACTACTACTACTACTACTACTACTACTACAAAGAAGAAGAAGAAGAAGAAGAACTTGCAAATGTAGTTAAAAAAACAATAAATAAAGAAATGTGATTCACTTGTATTTAAATAAATTAAAATAGTAAAAATAGACAATGTAAGGCCAGAACGAAAGAGAAAGAAATAGTCATAATTTTTTATTTTTTTTTTAAACTGAAGAGTGAAATTATACCTGATATGTTAATTTGAGTTGATAGGGTTTGAGGTTGCATTTATCTAATGTTCAGAAATAATATGATTAAGACCGGATGACATTCATAGACATGGCAGACCTGTTTTCCTCTCTTTCATTTATTCATTCCTTCTACCTTTTTTCTAATCATATGTCAGTTGTTTTTAAGTCTAAACATATTTACTTATCTTTGGACCACCCAGCACTTTTAAAATAAATGCAGTTATTACAAAGGTATTGTGTATCAAAAACTGACACCCTGACCCTACAGTTGCAGAAAAAATTATTAGACCACCCTTGTTTTCTTCAGTTTCTTGTTCATTTTAATGCCTGGTACAACTAAAAGTACATTTGTTTGGACAAATATAATGATAACAACAAAATAACTCATAAGACTTTAACCTAAGAGCTGATATTTAGCCATTTTCTTTGTTTTCTTGATAATAACCAAAATCAGTTCTTACATCAGTATCCATGGCATTGTACTGACAAACACAGTGGTTTTACACATTCAATGTTTTCTTTTCTGTCTGTTTTAGTCACATGATACACACAGGAGTTAGGACTGGATTACATAAACACTGTTATTGATGATTTTTGATGGTTTAATAATTTTTTTGTGACTGCACTTTTATAATAGGATGTAATAGTGTATATATAATAAGATGTAATAGTGCGTATATAATAGGATGTAGTAATGTATATATAATCGGATGTAGTAATGTATATATAATCGGATGTATCAGTGTGTATG
>JAQQZY010000011.1:16238007-16248279 GCA_030068375.1 Ostorhinchus rueppellii
TAGACATTCCATGTTTTCTTTTCTGTCTGTTTTAGTCACATGATACACACAGGAGTTAGTACTGGATTACATAACCACTATTTTTGATGACTTTTGATGGTCTAGTAATATTTTCTGCGACTGTAACCAGCACTGCAAGTCGCTCTTCAGTGTGTTCATATACTTGACAGTGCTAATAGAAATGCTCATTGAGATCATCTGCTGTGTTTGCTCAGTGTACACTTCATTCAGTGTACATTTCCATCTTAAATACTCCGTAGGGAGCTGCACTATCTCCGAGTCTGTTCAGCCGCACTTCAACTATCCCTGGATGGGTTTTAGATTATGTCTTAAATACCCTCAAATAATGAAACTTGCCCATGTTACAACTGGGAAATAGTGATGATGACCTTCTTAAAAACACCATCTGTTGCACAGCACAGCCACAGAAATGCAAGATTAGCCAGTGAGGCTGAAAGAGTCACATTAGGAACGTCTTGTACCTCATTGGAAAAGGCAAAACACAGTATTTGCATGCCACTTAATTTGAAATACTCTTGTGTTTAGACAGCAATTTTATTCAATAGCGAATCTTTAGCTATTGTAATTAATAGAATGGTAGGGTTTGATGTGCACAAAGGCAATTGTAAATCACTATGAAAAGGAGCGTGAGAGTGCTGTCAACGTTTGACATTTCCATTTGTATCTGTGACAGGCGATCACACCAGCAAAGAAAGTGATATTATCCTGCTCTGTGTAAACATAGTCTGAGAATATCAAAACCCGATGAACAGTGATGGCGGGCTGCCTACCTAAATAACCCTGTCGATGACAAGCCTTAGCGCTCCATTTATTCCAACACTAATGTCATTGTAACCCCTCCCTGTAATCCCACTCCGCCATCACCATATTTTTACTGCTTTCACTTTGTATTCCTTAGGTTTTGAGACATGTCTTTTTTTTTCTGCACACCTTGGTGTCAGGGTCATGGTCCTTCCAAGTCTTCCCTCCCCAGATCTGTCTTTTTTTTTTTTAAATTCGCTGTCCATTGCCCTCCTGACAGCCACCCATCAACCTGGGTGCAATTTAAAAAGCCCTTCAACAGCTGCCATTCCACAGGACTGGCTATCAGTCCAGCTGCCAAAGCCCAGACAGGGACTCTGCTTCAGCAAGCAACTTTGAACGTCAGGTTGGTTCCCCCAATTCCAAATGGACTGAAGGTGAAAGACTCTATTTCTCACAGATTGGTTCAGCTGAAGACAGGGTGGCTGAGGTGGAGTTTGGCGGCTGCTTTGCTGCTTCCTTCTTGACATGTTAGAGCAAACATCTGCCGTGCAGCGTTGCAGTCTGGAGACAAATCGTTTGACTTCATGTAGGTGATGAACATGATTCAATAACGTGCGTCAGGATGGTGTGTTCGTAAACACTGTAATGTGGCGAAAAAAGAGAAAGGCTCATGGGAGAATTCTGTAAGGGATATTTGTGGTTCTGCAGAGATTTATCACTTGTGCGTTCGCGTCTGTGTTCGTGTGTTAATGCTGAAGCCGTGCCTGCCTGCCTGCATGCGAGCTCTGCATACATTGCTTGTCTCAATGTGCATGTTGCCTGAAACAATCAAGTGAAAACAGCTCAGGCTCGAGGCTGGCCAGCCTGCTGCTGTGCACTTCTCTCCACCATATGTCTTTGTCAAAAATATTTGCTGTGTGCCGAATGAGGGATGAAATCAATCCAAGTGCTGTTTTCCCAGTTGCTCCTTCTTGAAGGCAGCAAAAATTGTCCTGATACTTGCCAGATCAACCCACATTGTCAAATGTAACAACTGGCCACCAGTGACATTTGCAGTCAGACCATCTGGTCTCCAGTGTCCAATACTCGTTTAGGGGAAGAATGGAATGGCTGAAGCCTTTCTCCTGTCTCAATTAGCAACAGTGAGAGTTGGATGTAAGAACTGTTCTGGTGTTATGGACCAATCAAAGATACATGCTGTATGCCAATTGGGAAGTGTTGAGGTGTTGAGAGGGTTCCTTTCACACGGTGGTTCACGACAGATTAAAGAATACATGTGACTTGTAATAAATACTGTCAGATTACTTACTGTTTGATAGCACTGCCAATAAAAAAGCTTTATTTCCCTACATTTCAAGCCAGTGCAATACTTAAGTGATCAACTGTGCCTTTTAATTCCACAATGAGAACATCAGATCAAGCACAGTCTCATCCCAGATGTGTCTTTTTCCTTTTTCATTCTTCCTGTTCACATGCTTCGTATTGTTTACGACTGTTGCTGTCAGCAATTAAAGCTGTTTCCTTTGTTTTCTCATGAAATTCAGCAAAAATCCATTTTTTCATCTTTTGACTTTAGTACACATGTATCTAATGGTTCGGCTCGAAGATGCACAATGTCAAATATAAGAAACGTGTTTGCTTGTTTGTTAGTAGCAGTTCTTTCATCTGTTCATTAATGTTAAACCTGCTATCAGGAGAGTCAGTTTTTATGATTAGATGCAGATTATATGCAAAACACATCAAACTACAATGAAGCGCCTTTATTTGGTGTTCTGTCCAGTGAGTGAGCATCTTTATGTGTGATTACAGAACATAACCAGGAACAAAGAACTAGAGCCCTGTGATTTTATATCGCAATATTGTACATCAGCAAAATAAAGAGGAGAGGAAGGAACACATTTTCAACAGTATTTTTTTAAATTATTATTATTGCAAGTGACAGTGTGACATTTAACACCAAAAAAAAAATCATGCTCCATCACGCCGGATGTGTATATATGTGAAATTCTTCATGGATTAGCACCTCCCCTATTTAATGCTTACATATTTCAGAAAACAACAATAACACAATCCAAAAGAAGAAGGGAGCCTCACAGTTCTGGAATACATGACTGCTTGTATCATTCATTCTTTTCATTTTCGGTTGAGAATCCAAAATCGGGGGGAAGAAAACAGTGACTTATTTTACTATTCATGTACAAATCAAAAATTAAAAAAAAAAAAAGAAGTAATTTTTCATTATTTCGATTGTATGCACAAATTAAAAATCACAACTAAGCAAATGGAACAAACATCGGGTTTCATGTTGACATTTTTTAGATCTGATTTGGTTTGACTCTGCGGGTGTTACCTGAAGGGACTTCTACTTTATTGGCTACCATGGTCGCACTGTATTAGGCAAAACAATAACACCTGGAAGATCCTGGTGATTTTTTTATCAGTTGTCATGTCAAGCTCCTTGAGAATAACGCATTTGCTGCCTCTGATTATCACAGAATTCTCCATTACTGCAGAATGCATTAAGCAGAATACTAGCAAACCCACAACCGTCCAGCTCAATGCACAAAGAAGTCAGTAACTTCCAAGTCATATCACATCAGGTAACAAAAATAAAAATGTCAACATGAAACCTTCTTTTGCTAATGGGAACCTTTTATTTCATACTTTTAGGACTTGCAGGTCCTTCCAGACTACTGTAAGTGGTGTTTTGTTAAACAGTGTTGGTGTGATTTCCATGTGGGTGAATAGTGATGGGTTTAATTTATGTGCATTTTTATCTTTGTTTTTTTTTTCTCTGTTGTTTTTGTTTTTCTTGTCTCCTTTCTTTAAAGAAAAAGCAAAACTGGAAAATTGTATTTCGTAACTGTAACTTGTGAATTGATATTTTTTTTCCCCAATAAACATATTTTGCAAAAATTAAAAATAAATAAATAAACAAACAAACATGAAACCTAACATTTGGTCCATTTACTTCCAATTTTTTTAAAATTTATGTGACCAATTGGAAGAATAAAAAACAACTTTGATGAGTCACTTGAGTCACTTTTTCATTTTCCAGTTGTGGATTCTCAATTGAATATGAAAAGAATGAATGATACACAGATTTACATGTCCACTAAATACATGGTAGTGTGTCTTATCAAGCCTTTGCATGTACAGATGTGGCTAAAAGGCTGCCGAACATGCCATCATACCTACTTACTGCGAGTTACATGCTTGTCTTGTCTGCTCTTGTGTGTTGTTTTGTTTTTATCACTAACTGTAAAAGTTGTCCTGTCATGTACTTCATCTTTGCTATATACTAGCCTCCCATGTTAATCACACAGTAGTAGCTTTTAAAATTGTTTGCATTGTCTCACTTTGCACTTTTTTCCTGGTTTTGTTTAAACTTAGATATTATCCTATCTTGTATACTTTTTTTTTTTTTTTTTTACATTGTTGTGCTTTGCTTGCTGCCTCTGTCCTCTTTCTTCTCTCTTGCGCTTATCTTACTGGCAAATACAACATCTGGCCACTGGTAAACTGTAGAAAATGGGCCAGTTCACCCTCTTTATTATCCCTGTGGGGAAATCCAGTCTTTGCATTTTACTCGTCCTAATACACACAGTACTTAGCTTTAGCTCTTAGCATTAGCATTTGGTACATTAGAAGAAATGAGCTGCCATTGAGACCTCTTGAGAATAACTCCTTTTGTCAATACCTTGACGAGGATATTGGCATTGACAGGATAACTGATTAATTTTATTGTTGAGGGAAAACAGATAACCGAGAGGAAACTAATGTATTATAGAGAGAACAGGTCAAGTTTTTATGGAACTGCCTGGTCCTACTAGGAATTGCAACTTCTAGCAATGAATTAACCAAAGAACTGTGAAAAACAGAGCAACACCTCAACATTTACAGCATTATTGACTGGTACTCTGTCACTGAATCAAAGGAAAGAAAATATCGGAATAGTTACTCTCGAGATGTCTTGCAAAAACTGTGATAAAACCTTTTTTCCCAACATAAAGTTAAACCAAATTGAAGAATATCCATGGATTTACTGTTGTGCTCTGGAACATGTTGTTTTCACTTAAAAAGCTATTTTTATTCATTGTTTATTTTTAACTAAACCGCCTTAAGAGAGATTGGGGGTGGGAGTCTATAAGTTTGGACTTCCTCCTACTCCTTTTCGAGCATACGTTACTGCATTTATTTATTGATTGATTTTTAGTTGTATTATTACAACTTACATTGCGCATTACATTGTTTACCTATCAACTTTTTAAGTATCACTATTGATTTCTCGTTGGTGGGTCTTGTTTGTTTTAATATCTTTGTCTACATGTTCGAAATAAATTTTTCAAAAAAATCACTGAAGATGTAAGAAGATATTTATAATAATGTCCTGTTGAATTGTTGAGTCAGTCCATCCTCAGTGTCTTGGGCAGACTGGTGAACCACAAGGAGTATTTGTTTTGTTTATTTCAGGGGTTTATCAGAAATTAGGGATGCCATTTTCAGGGTTAGAGCAAATAATGCAGCCTTAAAGGGGTCATGTTTTGCAAAAATCCCTTTTATTTGTCTTTAGTGCATTTATTTGTGGATTTGGACTCCAACAGTTCAAACAGTTTGAATTTAAACTATCTGCAAAGCTATCCTGATATTCATTTTGGCAAAAATTGAGTGGATTTCTACAACCCATTTCAATTCCTGCTGAATTAGTTACACCTGTAACTAGTTACATCACAACATTTGCACATATAAGGTCAAGACTTCTGATGATAATTTCTCTGAGTACGACATAATTGTCTATCAGCAGCATTGGTTGTAGTAAAAACTGAAAAAATATCCAAACTTTGAGCTGGTTACCGAAAATGTGCAGTTGTTGGTTGTACAAGTGGCTGACAGGGACAGAACGTATGGTCAACAATCTGGAGAGGGTGGGGTCATGTGCATTTAAAGGGCCAGCGCTCAAAATGACCATTCTGGTGTCATGACTCAGAAATAGTGTTGATGATGAACCTGTGGAGTTGAATTAATGAAGAATTCAGACCCAAGAAGAGCATTTACAATTTATGAAGACCACAGGGAAATGTTTGAAAATGCATAAATCCATTTAAAAAATCTAAATCACACTGCTTTAAAAAGTCATTCTGTAACGATTCTGATTACAGTGACTTCCTTAACGTTGTCTACAGCCATGCAATCAAAATTCCAGCTCAAATTAGTGATTAGATGTCATCTCCAGCCTCCTTTCACCCACTCAGTTGGACTAGTGGTACACTGCCTCCAGATAAAATCAACAGCGCAGTAAGGTTGTGTCAAGGCAATGAACAACTCAAAAAGTGCTCTGACAATGAACTTAGTTTGTGGTGTTGCATAAAGTTTAGCTTTTTCAAATGTGGTACGTGCTCAACATATCCACTTAAGATTTCAGGCTGGGTCTAATACTAATATTTAACAGGCATCTAAATCACTGCCGCTGCTGCTGTTGCTGAATTCTATTCAGCAAAAGGCCATTTCAGCTGAATTGTGTAAGTTCTGCATATAGCTAAAGGAGTGAAGCTATTTTCAACTCGTGCTTCTGGACGAGCTACAGCCATTGTGTTGTGGACTCTTGCCGTCCGCCAAAGCTTTTAGTCCATTGTGCAGCAGCATCCCTTTTGCCCGTAGCCACAAGACAACATGAACAAAAGCTCCAGTTGGCTGGGTCACACTGCGATGTATCTGGGGGATGTACGCATGTTTTGCATGGACCGGGGAGGGTAATTGTTGGGTCCATTAACATGAGAGAGGCCTGTAGCTTCCAAGCTGAAAAATTGCCCTAAGCGAGCCAGCATTATGGGAAGGTATCTTCCCTGATCCCATTCAGCAAAGAAAGTTAATGGTGTTGAAGTGGGTCGTCTAGAGTTAAATTGAATCTGCTGCCAATGGAAAGGCTTTGATGTAGCAAAGATTAAGCAATTGCTGTAATTTTATGGGCAAACTCACACTACCATCAGCCTCAGAGTGCAAACTTTTTCTTTTTTTTTTGCTCCATCAGTCGTTTCTTGACAACAACATGCTTTGAAATAGAATGGAGATGTTTAGCAAGTTTTCACAAATGTATATTTTATATGTTGTATGAATAAACTGAGGTTATTAAGGGTTAGTTAGCAAGAAAACAATAACTGACCACCTATTTTATTCTCATTGACAACACTTCTGATCATTTACCATCTTATTTTTTTTTATCAAACATAATAATGTAATATTCTCATTAACCTGTATAACATGATATAAGATGACTGAGATGATTATTAATGATCATAGAATGTTTGGTATGATTTTTAAAGGCTGTTTTCACTGCTGAAGCATCATACATTGTTGCTTAGTCAATAGCAAGAGGTTTTTTTATTTTTTTGTTTTTGAATTCCCATTTGATTTGTGTCACCAGTTATACACATTTATCAATTTAATCATAGAATATAAAAATAAGATAATTTTATGAACCAAGAGGGTCCACGTTTATGGCAAAAAATAGTGTAAAAACATCTAGTTTTGTGTTGAACAGCTTAAAAGGAGCATTTTTAACTATATTGCTAAAAATCCCCTTCATACCCCAATTACAATAATAATAATAATAATAATAATTAAATGCTCTGACACAAAAATTAAAAGTTTGAGTCACCTGTGGAATGGACAGGACTGAAAAAACAATATCCAATCATTTTGAGCGCCCACTCGAAATGATTAAACGGTGATATGTCTGTCAAATTCAACTGCCATATGTCCCGCCCCAAGCATTGCACATTCCGGGAGGCTGGAGGCGTGGCTTCGGGGGAGGAGTCTGAAGAAAGGAGTTGGGACTTTTAAATTGTGTCTTTTCAAACTGTAGCCTGCTCGAGCCGTGTTTCCAACATCTCAGACCCCACCTTTAATAGATGATGTGTTCTGTTGCATGTGATGTCACACACTAAATTGTAAGCACTGTGGACACATCTTCAGACTGTGAGCAGATACCAGAGTGCCTTCAGTGGTGGCTAATGTGTGTGCTATGCAGTAATGCTAACACTGGGAACTGTGTGTGTGTGTGTGTGTGTGTGTGTTGGGATGGGAAAATACAGTGATTTAATTTCCTTTTACGGATAATAAAATCAGTTGGGTTCTATCATGTTGGATGTAACACAGAAGTCAGCATGTGTCTACAGATTTCATAAACTGAAGACAAAATAAAGTGATGTAAGTAGAAGGTAGTTCTGGTGATGAAGAACCAAACTTCATGGACTTGTTCAATTCCTGCTGTGTTTATTTGTGCATTCTCTGTCTTTATCTTTCTTATTGTCAAAATTCCCCTACCATTTTTTTCTGAGCTTCACCCGAGCCAAGTTTTGATGCCTGTACTTACCTAAACTACAAGTGTGACATTGTATGAGCTTTTCCAGGACAGCCAATAAAAATGACCTGCTGAGGGGTATTCAGTGCAACACAATATAAACCTGTAGACAAGTCTTTGAGAATGAGTCAAATTTTTACCCCACCCCCCAAAGGGGAAGCAAAGAGTACTGTTTTTGGTTTGTTTGTTTGTTTGTTTAACACTCCAACAGCAAAACTATTGGTTGAATTCAAACCACATTGGGTTTATATATTGCCAGTGACCCAGAAAAGATGACATAAGATTTTGGGAAAAGTAGGTCCAAGTTGAAATTATTTATGCATTTTTAAAATCTTTTTTTTTTTCTCCCATTTGTTTATAATGGGCTGAATTTCACATGTCTATGAAAACAAAAATTTTGTTTCAATTTAATTCAAACTTGGTACTTAGATATAGGCGATTGATATGATGACATGAGCTGGATCAATTCCAAGCAAGGGGTGGGGTTTGTTGTGCCTGGCACCACTGGTAAATAAATATAGATTCCCTCTCTGCTCAGTAACAGTGTTACAGCGCAGGTAAACCATCCTGACAATCTCAACCTCTAAAACCAACACGAAAATGCGTATTTTGTATGTGTGGAGTCTGCAGTTAATCACAGCAGAACACAGAAGTCTTCGTGCTATAAAACTAATAGGGTGCCTTCTAAGTAATGCATTAGGATCCCTGCTGTGGTATCGTCTGTGTGAATGAGGAGGTGAGCGGTACGCCGGCGAGCAGCAGCGTAAGAGGGAGAGAAACTGAAAAAAATCAATGATGTAGTTAATAACGATGAATTAGTAAGGGCCTCAACCACAAAGCGGGTGTTGTCATTAGGCCATGTGAGAATGGTAAACATCATTCACCAACGTCCAGTTACATCAGCACTTTAACTGAGCTGTTTTTGTGATATTACTGCATACACTTGCACCATTTATACGAAATAATGTGTTTGCATTTGGTTGAATAACTTGGGTAATGCCGTCTTCTTTGTTTATGACTGCAGGACAATGACAATAAAGTCTTCGTGGGTCTTAAAACAGAAGTTGGATGTGAACTTAAGAATCTAAATTACTCCTGGACAGTTTAATATCACAAGTTTGTACTGAATGAATGGAGCTGGATCTGCAATATGACACTGACTTTACATTGTGACTGAACACAAGCATGGCCATGTACTGAGCCCATAAGTTCATAAGGTCTGTTTATTACCTCCGCCAAGGAGGTTATGTTTTCGCCAGCGTTTATCTGTTTGTCTGTTTGTGTTCAAAATCATTTGGAAATTTCTCAATAGATTTGGATGAAATTTTCAGGAATTGTGGAAATGGGATGAGGAACAAGCGATTAAATTTTGGTGGTGATCCGGATCACCGTCTGGATTTAGGAATTTCTTAAAGGATTCTTTATCATTGTGAGATCAGATCATTTTGGGCATTTGTGCATATAACCCCATAAAGAATGGTCTGGGCAAATGGGAAAAAAATGCAGGACATGTTTCCAAAAGCTTCTACAAGATATCAAAGACTGATCCGGGTAATTGAATAATTACCTCCACCAAGAAGGTTTTGGAATCAGTAGTGTGTTTGTTAGTTTGCAACATAACTGAAAAATGTATGATTATAATCGAACATTCATTTATCAGACAGGGGTAGATGTTTGTTTACCTGCTCGACTAGTTTCAGTTACTTCCTGTAGCCTTCGTCGGAAGCGTCACATGATGTGACTGTGACGTGTCTGATAGGCTGCTCAGGTGAGTTGGTCAGACGTCAGCTGTCCTGGAGTAGACGTCAGACAGTAGGGGGTGTAAACCCTCCCTGCTGTCTGAGAAAACTCACCTGAGCAGCCGATCAGACGCGTCAGTCACATCATATGACGCTTCTGACGAAGGCGACAGGAAATTTTGCCCATTCCACTAGTCTACAAGTAAAATCCTTCCAGAATAAAAGTAGTTCAACCGTACCAAATTTGAGTCACAAATAAAGAAAATTCAGTCCAAAGTCCTAGTTGGTTGTAGTTTCTCAGATAGTCTGACGAAAAAATGGGAAATTCTGTCAATTAATGAGAGAATGGGTTTGATTTCAAAGGAAAGTTTGTCTCAGAGTCACCAGATCTACCTCTAAACAGTGTCT
>JAQQZY010000011.1:16255924-16268126 GCA_030068375.1 Ostorhinchus rueppellii
TGTTTACGTCTGATACTGATGGATCTGAGACAGAACTAAAACATTCTCACATGGAACTAACTCTGTGACTGTGATTTCAACTCAATTTGACTGTCGGGTCACTTTGACCCAAAGACGATCTTTGTGCCTTTTTTTGTACAGCTTACGTGGAAATGTGAATAAAAGCAACAACTCACTTTTTCTAATTTTGGGCTCAATCTAGGAAAAGTCATCAAATTTCAAGTTGAAAAAATATTGTTTAAGGGATTTTTTTTGTTTGTTTTGTTTTTAACATGGTGGCAGGTCATTTTGACCCAAGAAAAACAGGAGGGTTAACAGGTCAGACAGGGGCAAAAAATCAGATCTGAATGTAGACAAAGAAGACTATTTAGTGGGAAAGGGCTTTCCTGTCGCAAAGCATATTTGGTATTTTATGAAGAATCAAATGCGATACTCTGGACAGCTTCACGGTTGTAGATGGATGGATGTGAAATGCAGAGAATGTGGACTACAGGTGAGGAAATGGGATGTCAGATTGGCATTGTGCATCCATCTATACTTGTGAAAAAACTTGACCCAATTAAAAAAATATATACATTTATTTTTCTCCATGTTCCCGAATGGCCTTTATATGAGAGCCCGTTTTGCTGTTACGGTCTCAAGGGGAAAAAGAAAAGTTGAAGCTCAGTTAGACCACAACATATAGGCAAAAATTATCATGCAAATACTTTTAATCATTGACATAATCACAAAAAACTAAACAACCAGAAAGGGAGTTGGACGCGGTGGTCAAAATTACAAAAAGGTGAGAAGAGGAGTGGACCAAGCTGCGCAGTGGGCCGTCGGATCCCCCCTCTGTCCCCTAACCCTAATCCTAATCAAAAATCAAAACCTACCTATGAACCAAAACCGAAAACAGGACCACCGGGAACCTCCAACTCAAACATAATGAACAAATGATTAACAAAAAGGAAACGTGTCTTCATCTCAGGCAGCCCCGCTCCGCTCTCCTCATCTGCTCTTATATTGTTTGTCACCAGCAGGGGCGCGCGTAACATTTGTATTTCTTGTTTAATGCATACAACAGTGTAAAAACAAACCAAACATATGAACTGGCTGCTTACAGTCATAGCGTTATAATACCTCTGGGCTCTTGAAACTTCAGATGTTTATGCAGAAAAACATAAAACTAAGAATAAATACAGGGAGATTATTAAAAAGAGAGGATATTTTTAGAGGAGTGATACAAATTCTGGGCAGCGACGGGATACATATTTGATCCATTTGTCCCAAATATGATAAAATGTATCCCTCTGGATTCTGATAGTCGGTAAGTTTTTCCATTTTGAATATTTGCAATGTGATCTCCTACCAGAAGGAAACTTTAAACATCACTGTATGTTTTGAGTTAGTATACATATGTGATATTTATCATTGTGTTTTGGTGTAAATGTTTAAATATCAGTCGCGTCAGTTCATACAAAGTGATTCTTTTGACCGTTCAGGTTACTGATTCATTGGGGATTACTGTAAATGTTGGAAAATAAGGTTTCTATAGAACGTAATTACGCTTTAGTAGCATTCAGGTCTGGAGCTATAAAAATGAGCAATTTGTTTCCCGGTGAAAGCTGCTTCTTCAACTCTCACCGTGATAATTAATGAGATCGACATTTTCAATTATCTGTTTCCTGCCTTTACTCGGCTGCTGGAATGCTCAGCCCAAGAACAGCTGAGAGTTTTGACTGAGCGGGAAAAGGCATGAGGGAGAACAAAGAGGATAGCATCTGCCTCTTTGAAAGGTGGCGTGTTCTTTTTCATCAATATCTTTGTGCGGCAAACCACCATCAGGGATTTTTTTTTGTGTGTGTGTGTGTGTTTGTGTCTGCACGTGTTTGGTATTTTTCCGCACAATGGTATTTAACAGTATTGTGTAAGTTATGCAATCGTCCAATCAAGCCATTTCTTATGATCATCTGCCATTTCATGTTTTTAATCCAATAAAATAAACCCCTCCAGAGAAGTGCAAAAATGTGCTTTCATGCAACTGACTCGGGTCTATTGATTGAGACTCGACTCTATTAGTTTATTTATCTGGACTTTCTAAAACTTAAGGGAATTTTATTTATTTATTATTCCATTTTAAGGTGAAATATCAAAGGACACGCTCTGGTATCCTATCTGTTTGGATTTATTTTAAAAATAGGTGTGTCTGGCTCAGTAAAATGTATAATTATGTCTTGAAAGTGTTTCATGATGCATGACTCAGTTGCTGAAGCAAAACAGCAATATCAAGCATCTCCAAAAATGGATCCCTTTTCGTGTGATAATGTCTGTAATACGAAGAAATAAGACCATGTATGGGAACAAAAGCAGATGTTAGATTTATTAAGCAACCAAACTATACTCTTTTCATATTTATAAGACCTGCTTAGTTTTGTGTGTTTGTTTATCTATTTATTTATTTATTTTGGATTTGCATTAAAACCAAACAACAAAAGGATTATATCAAAGAAAGTCCCAGATTCAAAAAGAAGCAGGAGGAAGTTTAACTTGTAATCTCAACCTACCCTAAATTCCTATGTCAGATCCCACGCGGAACTCAAAAATCCTACACATACAGTGTCAGACGATGCACAAAAACACAAAATTGCAATACATATGAAGGATGCATTGTCCAGTTTGGAGCAGCATTTCACAATGAAGTAAACTGTCCTTTTCGTAGGAGTAATAGTGCACATTAAAAACAAAAATAAACTCTTGGCCTTTTCGTGGGAATAACACACGTATTAAAAAAACAAAAGTAAACTATCCATTCCATTACAATAATGCACACAAATAAACTGTCCATTTCAGTTAGTTGAGGCAAACTAACTGAACACTGAACACCATGACGTGGATGAACGTGAATATTCACAGACATATAGTTGAACCAACATAAGGGTTGAGTTTTTGCAGTTGAATCAATTTAAGTCCCACCAACTTTAAATGTTGTGTTCTGACTCGCTGCAGTGGTACTTTATTGAGTACTCCATATTGAGATATAAAGTTCTGTACACTGCAGTTGAAATAACTTGAAAAAGCCAGTGAAACGGGTTGGCTTTTAAATTTCAAGTTCAGCCAACTTTTTTTTTTTTTTTTTTTTTTTTTTACAGTGTGTGGGCATAAAGTTTGTATCAGAGTCTATGATGTGTTGGGAACTGATTTATTGGTTGATGCTAGTTTGCACGGTGCTGGTGATGTAGAGGAATTTAAGCAAAAACTAAAAAAAGAAACATATATTTTTAATAGACTGGATCCCTGTATACATCCACTCACTGTATAAAAAGTCCAGTTGGTATTCTGTATATATTACAAATCCACTGTAATCATCCTTGTCTCAAGTTAAATGTTCATTTATATTAGGTCTGTGTTTAAGTGTATTTGGATTTATGTTGAAATTATACATCATGAGCGAAGAAAAACTGAAGCCAAATTCCTTGCATGTGTTCATATAATTGACCAATACAGATTCTGAGTCTGAACAAAGTCATGATTTTAATGAAGTAAATTATTGGATTCCTTTACATCTAAATCGGCATTATTTTCAGAAATGTAGATAAGGATTTGATACATATGCTTCACATATTGAAAAAATAACTAAATAAATGAAAGAAATAGTGCATTCAAATGCCTGTGTTGCATTAAAGTTTTTGCTCTCTTTCATTTAGATGCCAAAATTTGCATTATTTCTACAAACTTCAGTTCAATCAGTATGTGTTTGCTCTAAGCCCACTATGTGTCAAGATAAAACTGCAGAAAAAATGATTAGACCATCAGAAGTCATCAAAAGCAATGGTTATGCAATCCAGTCCTAAGTCCTGTGTGTGTCATGTGACTAAAACAGACAGAAAAGTAAACATGGGATGCCTAAAAGCACCGTTTTTGTCAGTACAATGCCATAGATATTGACGTAAGAACTGAAGTGATCTTGGTTTTTATCAAGAAAACATGGAAAATGGAAAGATATCAGCTCTGAAATTAAACGACTGAGCTATTTTTGTTGTTGTTATTATTATATTTTTCCAAATAAATGTACCTTTAGTTGTACCAGGCATTAAAATGAACAAGAAATTGAAGAAAACAAGGGTGGTCTAATAATTTTTTCCACCACTGTAGAAAGAACTGTTTGTTGCTGTTCACTGTGTCACTGCTTAGAAGCGCTCCCATATATTAGCAGCACTGTGGTACTGTACAACCGTTTCCTTGGGGTGTATGACAGATGTTAAATTCCCTCTCTCAGTATCCTAAAAGGAGCTCTCTTGACTTCCCCGTCTATGTAGAAATTGCTCGGGAACACAGCCATTCACAAATGCCTTTCAGAGTTAATGTGTACTAAAGATTTTTCAGTGACAAAATGGGTCATGTAGAAGCATGGGGGCCTTTTTTTTTTTACTTTCGCCAAGGTCAGTAGGTCTCTGTTGGCTTATGGCCTATTCAGCTGGGAGCTGCAATTAGACTGTGAAACCATGTATCATACTGCGTTAGTCACCAGCTCCAGTTGCCCAGTAGTACTATACATCACCCTCAGTTGTACCACGTAGAGTATTTGGAAGGCCACAGTCTGCCCACAGGGGGATTGTTGGTTCATATGTAAATATGAGGAATGGATGCAGATTTCACCTTGCCTGTGTGGACTGAGAGAGTGGGAACTTGGGAATGACAAACAAGGGTCATACAGCCGCTGCGATAGCCTTTGGTTACTCTTGGTGTTATGATCGTGCATGATAATTGGAGAGTGGAAACCAGGCTGTAAGGAGGCCGGTGCAAGTACCTGCTGCACACTAATGTTTACTCTAAAAAACAGGAACAGAGTGAGTGCTGTTCATTAAAAATAAATGTAAATAATATCAGGCAGCATTTTTGGTTTGTTTTGTTTGTTTGCATGATTTGCATCATTGTGTTCCGTCCTCTGCAGTTCTTCATGTACTCCTATGAAAGCCTGGCCCCATTTTAATGTGGTTTTTGCATTTGTATAGTTTTTGTGAGAGAAAGCATACCCTGCTGTGGTGAAATAGTTTCACGCTGAGATCAGTGGAGCGCATGTAGTTCACTGAATGCTGTTGTACATTCTCACTTTTGCACATCACAGGAGATGCAACAGCTCATTCTTCCTCACTGGGCCAGAGCGAGTCAAAGATGTAAATGTGAGCATTCAAGCATGGAACCCCTGACCTCAGTAGGCAACTCCAACAGCCAACACTTCCCCGTATTTTAAAAGAATGTGAAATATGCATGGCCTTCGTTTCTTTATTCTCTTCTTTTTTAAAAAAATTATTACTAGGGGAAAAAAACAGCAACACTCGTTTTCTTTTTTCATGTTCGTGCGAGCGCAAAACAATGATCAGGAACATCACAGACGGTGACAGATCGACTCTGAATTTCTGTACTGCTATTTCAGACAAGATCATATCGGCTAAGCTGAAGTCAGGAGATTTTACACTCAGGTCAAACCACAGAAGTTACTTCTGGCAGAAAATGAATACAAGTTCATATTCTAACTGTAACATTGGTATACAGGTGTGCAGACAAAGTACACACCAATTTCACATCATGCCATGACAACAAAGACTCCAGGGAACATGTCTGAAGAGAATGTGAAAAATGTATAGGCAGAAAATTCAGCGTGACAAGCAACACAATACCACACTTCTTTTTGACTGCATTGCCATTCATTCAGCCTTCATGTCAGTGTCTGCTGTTTACAGCAATTACTAGTGGCATCACTGTGCACTTTGTGAATAATAGAGGTGCTAAGTTGATATTTTCTGAGCCTGGCAACACAGTAGGAGACTCATAGAGTAGAATACAAATCAGCCTAAACAGGCAATATAAACATTGAATGATTTTCAAAGAAATATTGTGTGTATGTATGTGTGTGTATGTATATATATATATATATATATATATATATTAGGATTTACCTGAATATGAACACTTGAGAGTAGTTCTGTGGGAAATTTGCTCTGCTCAAATCTTATTTAGCTGCAAAAGTAAGGTGCAAGAAAATGCTCCATCAGCTTTCACAAGCCTTTCAAAACATTTAATAACATTGAGGAACCAATGTGTCACACAGCTGGGGTGACATTCAGTGGTCCTAGTGTTGGGTGCTTCTGGGGCAAAGATAGAAAAAAAAAAAAAGAAAAGAAAAGAAAAAAAAACAGGCTGATTTTGTGCAGTCCAGGCCGCGAGGCATCCGAGTGGAACGTGCCGAAAAATAATTAGAACAATAACGTGGTGAAAAAAGAAATGCAACTTGAGGAAATCAACTGTTAAGGAACATCTGAGGCCGCAACAAGCTGTGCCTAAGCATATGCTCCTCCGGTGTTTTCAACAATGCTCAATCTTCAGTCCCTGCAGGAGAAAAAGACTCTATTTATAGAGCAGACTCAGTCATTCAACTTTAATGGTTAGTCAAGATGGACTGCGGCTTTGCTCTTCATACTTTGAGCTCATTTCAAACATAGTTCTTTGTACTGTATCATTAATGTCTGTATTAACTGCACATCTACCTTTTTTGGTCATTTCCAAGCATTACATCAAAAGGAAAAAGTCAACCTGTGGTAGCATCTGTAATATCTGCTAATGTGCTCTACTTCATTAAAGCCTGGAAAGTCATGTGAGAATAATTGTGCTTAATTGGAAACACAAACGTAGCCACAAACATGGCCACAAGTCTTTGGTTTTTGAATAACCTCACTCAGGAAAAATAAATGGAAGCCTTTATATATTAACCAGTCTCGACAAAATTCCACTTACTGTGAGAACATCTGATATGGAAAGTGCACCTCCACTGTCATCATTTTTTCCTGGACCATGTACAGCATTCATATCAAACTATATCTTGCTGTGAAAAGCACACCAAACATAAGAACTATTTGTATATGTATTTATATTTATTCTTTTTTAATCATATATCGTCGCGGAAAAAATGATCAGACTACCCTTGTTTTCTTCAGTTTCTTTTTCATTTTAATGCCTGGTACAACTAAAGGTACATTTATTTGGACAAATATCATAATAACAACAAAAATAGCTCATAATAGTTTAATTTCAGAGCTGATATCTATCCATTTTCCATGTTTTCTTGATAATAACCCAAATCCCTTCAGTTCTTGCATCAATATCTATGGCATTGTACTGACAAAAACAGTGCTTTTAGACATTCTGTGTTTTCTTTTCTGTCTGTTTTAGTCACATGATACACACAGGAGTTAGTGCTGGATTACATAACAGTTTTTTTTTGATGACTGTTGATGGTCGACTGTATAAATAATTATATATCATGGATGCTGGTTTGGTCTGCCTTCAAGATATTTTGAGTGAAAACAAATAATCTCCTGTATTGTGATGATTTTTTTTATTTTATTTTTAACCAATTTAAACATGAGTTTATGGAGGAAATGTCTTTATCATTGGAAAAGACAAAATCACTAGAATATACACTGCTTTCAGATATTTCATATCATAGTCAAGTATTTATTGTCCTCGACCTTAACAGCCATAAAAACGTCTAAAGCAACTATCAACACGGGTAATCTTCTTATTAAATCATTGCGAACATGAATCATATTGACAGAGATCCAACCTGCAGCCCTGTACATAGATAGAATCATGTGGTGGTTGTAACTCACTAGCTTAGATGAACTTCTGCTGTCTGTCCTGTAATAACCCCTGCCATCAAAAACAGGTATTGTAGGTTGATTCCCTGGTCAGTGCCCTTGGTCAGGCTCCTGATGAAGATCTGGAGGTGATCCCTGAGGGCCTTCAGTGGCACCTCACTGTTCCTAACATGCTAGGTGCTAATCCCAATTCCTCACACTAAAGCTAGGTGCTGTACTGTATGTACTCTCATACAAGTTTCATTGAATGCAGCTGTTTTCAACACTTCTAGATCACTCAACTAAAGTGTTCTTGTCTAATATCGGTCACTGCAGGTGTGTGTCTTTTTCAGTGAAACCATTTCTTACAGAAAGCAATGAATGTTTTTTTTTGTTTGTTTTTTTAATATTTGCCCTTTAAATTGGAATATTTGCACCTTACAGTTGGATTTTAGCAAATTACAGTTGTTAACCAGACGACACCCAGACCTTTACAAACTTGTAATTTATTATTTATAGTATATGGTGTTTGCTCTTGTGCTGCTCCTCAATCTATCTGTCTGTCTGTCTGTCTACTCGGAAACACTAGAGGGCTTTTGTCATTCCAGATTACTCGCGTGAAGTGTTAGCTTTCACTTATGTACGTGTGTGAGTGCTTCACATTTTCAGGGACGCTGTCATTTGAATAAACTTACAAGTCCTACAGAAAGGGAGCGTTTACACAGTAAAAGCTCACCTTAAGGAATGAATATGTCCCACTTAAAAACCACAGGACTTTTAGTTTGAAACAGGAAAGGAAATGTTTTATTTTTTATTTTATTTTGTGTTTAAAGCATGTATTAACATCACCAACAATGGAACAAAACAAAATATCTTGCAAAAGACAATAATTTGTTCTTATTAAACGGAGAAAATTATAAACTAAGGTCTGCTTCTAGTCCAATCCTCTGTTCAATAAAGGCCCGGTACCGCCTGCACTCATGCCAATATTTGAGGAAATTGTTGTAAGATTATTGTTTTTTTTTTCTCTACCTAAACATCCACCTATTTTCTCAAAACTGATTTTTGTTTCTGTTTTTTTGTCAAAGTAAAGGATGCACTTATAGAAAACCTATACACTGATAATTCTAACACTGCCTCTTTTTCTAAACCAAATCTTTATTTAGATAGATGATCACTTCATTCAAAAACAATTATTTTCATTGTGCTCCGTTTGTTCTTTGGTCACAAAATGGTAACCATTGTTGATGATTGTTTCCAGACGCTGTGATGATGGCTTTAAATGTCATATGGGAGAGGAAAAATGACTCAAATAACTAATTAATGGAAAATCATTGTAGTTGCCAATTGATTTAAAAGGTGATTGTGGCTAATAAATTGTTGTAATTGCTGTTGAGCAATCTAATTGGCTGCCTACTCAGGCATTACAGCTTTTGTTTTACGACGACAGTAAACCTGTATTGGTATCGTGTGTGAAACTGTAATCGGTGTATTCAAAAACACTAGTACGTTTCTCCAAAAGCATCGTTTTCCTGGCTGTACCTCAGCAGCGTTAAGTTTCCCAGACACCTCTGTCAAAACTATGATCTACTTTAATCTATCACCCTGATGAAGTTCATTCTGTGGTATTTGGAGACACTTTGTTGGCCACCACCTCATATAATCAGGAGTCCATAACAGTGACTAGTAATTATCTGTACCTATACAGTCCTCCCACTCAGTCTATTCTGCCGGGGCTTACTGCAGCGGCTCGTTTGAATTGGGGGTATTTATACATGAAATTAAGGTGTAATTAAAATCGGTCTGGTGCTAAAGGGGCTGAAGGTGATTATGCTCATTTGCATAGTACACTGATTTCATTTTTTAATGCTGCCTCCACAATTATGACTGCTTCCAACATATTTTAAACATCCATCATTTTTAATATTTCAAACAAAACTGAAACTCCGGCATGATTGGAAAAAGTGTTTATGCACGATAACATTTTGCATTCCTAATGTTTCTGCTTGCCAAGGAAAATTGACATGATTGACACTCCACTGGTGTTAGTGAGTGAAAGAGGCTAAACTCTAAGCTGTTATATTTAAAGAATCTAGCAGATGCTTTTCTCTTGAGTGAATTACCACCGTGTTTTTCGAGATAAGATTAGAAAATGTAAGCAATGAAATGAGATTCTGGTGAGAATCTGATGAGCACTCATTGAAACTGGACCTCCAAAAATAAACATTAGTATTCAGCTCATTTTTCACGGGCACAACATTATCTAATTTGCTCCATTGGGCTTGTTTTGAAGCAAATGGGGGACTATTATATGGGCCGCAGACCAAGGAGAAACTCATTACTTCTCACATTATCACTGGAAATGCGAGGAGGAAAAAACGGGGCTCTGTCTCTTCAGTCTGGTCGCAGGCTAAAGCCTCGGCGTCTCGTCCAGGTTGTAAATGGACCCCTCTCGGCTGATACGCCATTGCGTCCTAAGCCATCCCTGATATTTGGTGAAGGGATGTCATGACTGCTCCAGCTGTCACAGGCACAGCTGTTCACTTTCCCCTTGAGTGAGCAGAGCTGCCTTCGCCCTGCGGCTTGATGGCGTGTGTATGTATGGGCGAGAGTGTGTCCAAGCGCAAGCATGCGGGGAAACTGACAAGGTGCACTAGCAATGCGGATTATTCCAAGATACAGGAATATAAACAACTATGCACAAGTAAATTGGCAGCCGCGAGCTAGACGGCTGTGTTTCTTTAATGTGAACTTGGCTGGACAATATTTCAAATATGGTTTACTCTTGTACTGTCGCTTGGCCTACATGCAACGTTATTAGGTTAAGTATATTTTTAAAATCTGATATTTAAGAGTTGCATGTGATGGGAGCTGGTTGCTTTGTTGATGCCAGCTAACTGCATCATCAGTTGTGTGTGGCACTGACAAGCACTGAAGCTCAATATAATCTTCCATTGCAGTAGAATTCTCCACAAACAGAGCTATTTTTCTGTCCGTCTGGACTAAAAAGCACCTGTCCATAAGAACCAGACTCTTGTTTTTTACCCCCTCCAACCTGTGTCTGCAACTGTCGATCATCTTATACTGATGAGAAGTTATACTTAAAGCTGCAGTGCTTGTTTTTAGCATCACTCTGTAAAAATCCCCCTATTATGTTTCAGCAGTTTCTAATTCAGATGATCTGCGAATAGATGAAACTTTGGTGTTTTTATGCTGTAAAAGAGACACCCAGTGGCACAGATTTTGGCTTCCAGGTATTTTTAGACAGGTCAGGGGTTATTTTAAACATTACATTACTGAACATTCTTTACTCCTTGGTAACATGTTTTTTTGTTTTGTTTTGTTTTTTTAGAACCATGTGAAATTCCATCAGGTTCGTCTCTCTCTTTATCATTTGATTGGGACTGAGAGGACAGAGCTGCAGAATGGAGGTGTGTATTTTCCATGTTGTGGCATCTTTTCACCCTTATTTTCAGTCTTGACACATGCATTTTTGCTCATCTGCATCAGCTTGTAGCAGGAGACTTAGGACTTAATAGAGGTCATATTTTGTTAAACCCATTTTTATCAGTCTTTGGTTCTTTATAACCTCCGCCAAGGAGGTTATGTTTTACTGTGTGTTTGTGTGTTTATTTGCTTGTTTGTTTGTTTGTTAGCAACATAATTCAAAAACGTATGGACGGATTTTGATGAAATTTTTAAAGGATTCTTTATCATTGTGAGATATGGTGGCATGATGGCACAGAGCTGCATGAGGTCATTCACTGCCATCTCATGGAGGAAAGTACAAACACTACCTAAAAAAAAAGGACAAACACTACCTTAAAAAAAGTACTAACACGCCCTTAAAAAAATACAAGCACTACCTTAAAAAAAACACTACCTTTAAAAAAAAAAGTACAAACACTACCTTTAAAAAAATACAAACACTACCTTAAAAAAAACAAACACTACCTTAAAAAAAAACACTACCTTTAAAAAAAAAAAAAAGTACAAACACTACCTTAAAAAAAAACACTACCTTTAAAAAAAAAAAGTACAAACACTACCTTTAAAAAAATACAAACACTACCTTAAAAAAACAAACACTACCTTAAAAAAAAAAAAATACAAACAATATCTTAGTGGAGGTCTGCGCTCTCAGAGTGATTTTCTGCAGTAGTTGTAACATGCATTTACCCAGAGTGTATGTTTGGGGACCCTAATAGTTCAAAAAGTTTGAATTTGAGGTGTTGCAAACCTATCTTTCTACAACCCTTTTTAATTCCTGCTTAATCTGTTGCATCTATACCTAGTGACATCACAACATTTGCAGAAATAAGGTCAAGACCTCTGATGAACTTTCTCCGGGTTCGACATAATTGTTTATGAGCAGCAGCAACTGAAAATATGTCCGAACTTTGACCCAATTACCTAAAATGTTCAGTTGTTGATTGAACAGGAAAGAGCAGCACAATCAACAACCTGGAGGGGGCGGGGCCTGAAGTGGCTCATGTGCATTTAAAGGGTCAGCGCTCAAAATGACCTTTCTGGTGTCATTACTCAGAAATAGTGTTGAAGATGGACCTGTGGAGTTGAATTAATGA
>JAQQZY010000011.1:16273331-16288524 GCA_030068375.1 Ostorhinchus rueppellii
TTTGAGTTATTTTGTACACAGACAGACAAACAGACAGACAAACAGATAAACGCCGGCAAAAACATAACCTCCTTGGCAGAGGTAATAATTTGTGTATGAATGAGTATTCTTGACCATTTTCACACCGTATTATAATATGATCTTACATGTACAAATCAGTCCTTGTATTTCTGTTAAATCACAACTTTGTTTTCTGTACATTTGCGCATTTTTTTTAATCATATATTTTATTCAAGAAAGGTAGCACAGTACAGGATGCATTTGAAATACAGTATCTTGTTTTGTCAATCGAGAAAAAACCCACCCACCCACAACACCCATGTACTGCTGTAAAATAGGCTAGGTTACTTTACTCTGATACATGTCTTTAACCAAGAAAAAAAACAGAATACATCTCAGGGCCACATTGGTATTGATTCATGGGAGGGTCTTGAGCACAACATGAAAGGATCCTACATTTTGTAAAATTTTCTTGTTACTTTTGTGTATTTTAAGTCATATATACTTTTTTTTGTTTGTTTGTTTTTACAATTTTTAGTTATTTCTCATTTTTAACATTACAATATAATCTACTCAATTGAGGAGCAGGAAAAGGAACACAAAAAAGAACAAATGCAAAGAACAGCCAGTGTCAGTATCAGAATATTTAAGGTCCATTGTCCCTGAATGTCAGCCATTTTCCCCTGTTTTTCTTTTAACTTCACTTCATATGTAAGATGTTCCATGACAAGTGTATCATGGAGGTTTGAAAGCCATTGTTTATAAGACTTCTTTGTTCTGGCATATATACATTTTTCAAACATCAATGAATATTTTTTTCCTTCTCATCAGTCGTATGCCACCCTTTAGTTCCAGATTCCATGTGTTATTATCATAACTATGTCATGTACGTAAAAAAACCATTCCTGTTCAGTTTCCAGCTCTTGTATAGACTTTGGGGAATAAACAGTTTATGCCAAATAAGAGTACAATATATGGTCATGGTCGTAGTGGTAGTTAGTATGTGATGCAGTCTCAAAATCATAAGAAATAATTTGACCATTTTCATGTCGCATTATAACATTAAATAAATAAATCAGTCCTTGCATTTTTGTTAAATTACAACTTTGTCTCCTGCAAATTTTGTGTGTTTTAAGTCATACATACATTTTAAAAACATTGTTGAATATTTTTTTTCCCCGTGTCATCAGTAGTACGCCAGCCTTTTGCGCTAGATTCCACGTGTAGTTACAATAATATCATACATCTGCAGTGCATTAAACCATTTCTGTTCAGTTTTAGGCTCTTATATAGACTTTGGGGAATAAATAGTTTATGGCAAATAGGAGTACAATATACGGTATAAGAATTTCTGGAAGCACAGGTACTAATCGAACATGATTCTATATGCAGGAAGAGTAGCCACCTGCTGCAAGCTTTGGTATTTCTGTGCACAAAGTTGATCTTCGCATGTAACATAGAAGGAACAAATGGAAACAAACACAATCACTCTCAAACTTTGTGTCATATGCGATTGTAATTCAATTACTGTACCACCAAGGAGGCTTGGAATCTGTTGCAGAATGGCTCGTTACGACTCACTGCTTTGGGTAATGGTGTTTTCTTTGCTCGGGAAATGAAATATAATATCATTAAATAGAGATATGCAGAATGAAGTGTCGACAGATTCATCTTGGATGGCTGCTCAATCTGTTTGTGGGTGCTGAGTGGCTCCCCAATGACAGATCCAGCTTATCATTGAAACATCCTGCTCGTGGAAATCTGGGGGATTTTGCTCATCCGACGTTTTAGAGATTTATGGCTGCCAATATGTTGGAATAGGAACTAAGGCAGAGAATTAAGGGGAGATCCTGAAGAAAGCAGAACAGTTTATGACTATAGATTTGTGTCTTTGTACAGCGACAGACTGCTGCTGTTATCCGCAAGCATGTGGGTTCACTTGTAAAATCATACCTGCGATGGGATAAAATGCTTCTTGAACATGTCTATCAGCCGGACTGAAATAATTGGCGAGACACGGCCACGATTCTTAGTGTTTGCACTCGCCCCACAGATAATATTTGCAATGTTGCACATAGCAGTTTAGAAGGCTGAGTAGAAAAAAATGAAGAGGAGAGGCAATAAGAAAAGCTTTGATGTCGTCATGCATGATTGTACGGTGGCGTCCTCGGGCTTGAATCAAGTGTGTTGATTTAGCGAGTGCTGCAGAACTGAGAATACAGATGGGGACGAGAGCTGTTTGGGACCAGGCGCTGCGAATTAGAATCTCTCTTGACATCCTTTATCTTGGTTGACACTTGATGCTTCAGAAACGCGCATCAGATTTTGTGCCGCAATTGTGGCACTATGCCCGTTTAATCAATTTGTTTTTAAGGTTGGGCTGAATGCCATTAGGAGGAGGACAATGGACAGAGCCAAGGAGCAATTAAGCAGTTTGTACAACACCGACCACAACAGCTAACAAGTATCGACCTCTATCTCTTTATTATAAAAAGTGAAGTCATTATCTTTATTTTATTTATTGATTCCCTAATAGTTTGTGTCTGGGCGAAAAAAACAAAACAAAAACAAAACAAACACTGGGATTTACTGAGATTTGCAGTGAAATGAGTGTAAATATACCATTTCAGTTCGCATTTTAATAAATCATGCGGTGTGAATTTGAATGAATGAATGAATATATTTGGATTTCGGTTTAGTACAAAACGCATACATATAAAGAACATGCAATTTCGGAAATTAGTAACCGAAATAGTTGAAGTCAGACGCTTATTTCTGCTTCTCCTACTCCCATCTTTGAATTACTTGAAGTTGCAGCAAATAAAACATTAACACAAATTAATCTACATCCAGTTTCTTTAGTAACTACTTTACATTCATAGCAGTTGAGAACTGGACAAATCAAAGCTTTTTTTTTAAACTTGACAACACTATTTCAATTTATTCTTCAATTGGTTCTATAATTTGACACCTGTAACAGAAACACGGCAATATTTAACATTTGTTCTTACCTTACATGTTTCAAACACAAACAACTGTTGGAGATGCTAGTTTTTATGCTCATTTCATTACATATTTTGCTGGAAACATCCTTTTTTTCCCCTTCAGTTTTCTCGGCTTTAATATAATAACCCTTGAATCTAGTCTGAGCTGTTCTGAACATTTACATGAGTGAATTAAATACATGAAAATACCTGACTTTACTGAAAAAATGCAGAGGATATCATTTTAATAAATGGTAATAAATCAAGTTGACGCACAACAGTTCGAGGTCTTTAAGTGCTAATCTCAAGTTAGTGGTTGTCAGTCAGTCGCCCTATTATTTAACAGAGAAAAAAGGTTATGTATTCATCCATTTTGTGCTTGAAATAGACGTGATTATTGTGCTCAGAGGAGGCACCGCTGACAACAGAGTACATGGTAGAAAGGAGAGAATTTTCTCCACTTGTGTTAATTTATATGGAGTGCCAGAGGAAGGTGTACACTTGCCAAGGCATGTTATTCTTTGCTGGAGGGAACCATTATTGAAATAAACCGGCTGCATCTGTGTTCATAAATTTGGGCATTGTTGATAGATCATGTGCAGGACTGGCCACTCCACTGCTGCTTAGTAAATCTGGTGCTGTTTATAGTGTATTTCGACATAAGAAAATCATATTTAATCCTCCTAAAGATAAATTCAAAATCAGAACAATCCCATCTCGCATTAGAAAAGGGACGCTCTTGATGAAAAATCATTCTATAGCTTGGCATTGGCTGCTAATTCTGGTGGCACATGGGGCGGCCAGGTGTTTGAGCGTCGCATGCCTCTATCGCAGCAGCAGGGCGTTCCAAATGCCTAACAGGATTCTGCACCTGAGCTCAGGACCAGAGAGCCAGACAATATGGGGGGAGTTTCCTACAGAAAGCGTGGATCCTGCAAGCAGGCACTTAGGCAAAGGTGACAGATGTTTCCCTATATCAGACCTTGGAAATAAATAAATAACTGCAAAGTGCAACAAATGAGTTGCATCTACTCCGTGTGGTGGGCATCTGTGCAACAGACTGCCTCTCGTTGTGCCTCAAGTCCCTTTGTTTTAATATCAAGGAGTGACTTTGTTCTTAAATATGGCACATCTTAGGCTTTAAACTGTAAAAGGCTTAAAGGAAACGGTATTATCTATTTAAGTATCAAGGTTATAGTAGTTTTTAAATACATTTTTCTTTATAGTTCATTTTTAGTTTTGACTTTTTCTCAAATTCAGTTTTTAGAGCAGGTTTGCTAGTTTTAATTAGTTTACTATTTTTTCCTAAATGTTTAGTTTGAGTTCAGTTACCACCACCAAGGAGGATGTGTTTTTGCCAGGGTTTGTGAGTTTGTTTGTTAGTTAGCAACATAACTCAAAAAGTTATGGACAGATTTTGATGAAATTTCCAAGATATGTCCGCTCTGGGTCAAGGAAGAGATGATCAAATTTTGGAGGCGATCTGGATCACCGTCTGGATCCAGGAACTTTTTTTAAAGGATTTTTTATCATTGTGAGATAGGGCATGGTGGCACAGAGTTGCATATGAGGTCATTCAGCGCCATCTAGTGGAGGAAAGTGCAAATACTACCTGAAAAAAAAAAAAGTACAGATACTACCTTAGTGGAGGTCTGCAATCTCCATGTGTTTTTCTAGTTTTAGTATTATTTTTAGTTTTTTCTCATATTTTATCTTCCTCGCCATTGTATTCAACGAAATTTGTGATGCACGGATCAGACACTTTACTTTGGGATCAGGTTGGGGGCAGGTCATTGATTGACACAAAGATATATGTACAGTATAACGTATAAATTCCCTATAGCGGGTTAAAATATAGCCTGTTATTCATTCATTCATTTTCTGAAACTGCTTTATCCTCACTAGGGTCACTGGCGTCGCTGGGGCCTACCCCAACTACTTGTGGGTGAAGGCGGGGTACAGCCTGGACATGTCACCAGTTCACTCTCACATTCACACCTATGGGCCATTTAGATTAACCGATTTACCTATTAGTGCATGTCTTTGGATGGTGGGAGGAGTACCCGCAGAGAACCCACACAGACACGGGGAGAACATCCAAACTCCACACAGAAAGGTCCCACCCCCACTGACTGGTGTTGGAATGGAGCCCAGGACCTTCTTGCTGTGAGGCATGAGTGCTATCCAGTGCACCACTGTCGCCCCTAGACTGTTATGTTTTATACTATTTGATGGTTATGTCACGGTCCACTCCAGTGTGGCTGCAGACCCTCCCTCTACAGACTGCCATCACATCCACCTGCTGCGAGCTGCACTGCCTTTTTCATTTGGAGCGTAAGAGGTTAGTACTAGTGATCTGTGGGTTAAAAGATGTCATTTTATTTGTGAGGTTGGTCAAATAATCATATAAAAGTGGGACACGCATTGAAAACAAAAAAAAACAAACCAAAACAAACAAAAAAACAACCCTTGCATCACTGAAAGAAAGGCCATACAGGACTGTGCTGCATTCTCCCAACTTTAATCTACATGTTGCCAGGAAGAATGAAAAGACGACTCTAGAAGCTTGCGAAATAAATCCATTTCATATCAGTCCGATGTTGACAAAGATGAAAGCAAAGGGAGTTTTATCCATAATTTTTATACATTTTAGTTAATTTTGTCAGCTCTTAATAACATTTCAGTTCGTTATCATTAGCTCCGCCAAGGAGGTTATGTTTTTGCCAGGGTTTGTGGGTTTGTTAGCAGCATAACTCAAAAAATTATGGACAGATTTTGATAAAATTTTCAGGATATGTTCGCTCTGGGTCAAGGAAGAGATGATTACATTTTGGAGGCGATCTGGATCACCGTCTGGATCCAGGAATTTTTTAAAGGATTCTTCATCATTGTGAGATTGTGCATGGTGGCACAGAGCTGCATATGAGGTCACTCAGCGCCATCTAGTGGAGGAAAGTGCAAACACTACCTTGGCGGAGGTCTGTGCTCTCCGAGTGCTTTTCTACTTTTGTTCTTTTAATTGTAGTTTTTATTTCTTTTAATTAAAGAAAAAAATTTAATTCATTTTGTTAGTTTCCGTTAACAATAATAACCTTGGTATGTATTGTGGTATTTGAGTGTTTTCTATTAAATTACCGTAGTCATTTCAAAAACATTGAGAGGATTGTCAGATTTACCCCATAAAGGACTTGCAACCTTTTGTTGAACCACCAGTTTAGTTAAATTTCTAGAACCTTTCGATTTCCAAGGCTACGAGTTAACTGTATCTTTAAGATGCCCCGTGGAATCCAACGCAACATGACCTTCACTGAGTTTTAATTTCCAGTGAGGATTTCAAATGCATGCAAAAGTCTGACAAAAAGAGACCTCTATGTTCTGCCTTATTTCCTTTTTTTTTATATTCTTCCTTAATGTAACACACCAGCAGCAGTCTATTGTACATTACACTTGCAAGTCATGCACATTTGGCTAAACACAGCTCAGAGGCATAATGTAATCAGGGAAGCCATATTCTTGTCGCACAGAATACCCAATATTTTGGAAAATGGGATCCAGCGCATTCTCATCAAACCCCTGGAATGAAAAATGAAAAAATTTTTATAGCTCAGGTATTTGCTAGAATAATACGCTCGCCAGGTGAATAATCACACTGGCTGGAAGTGACAAACCAGTGCTGTGCCATAAATAAGATGGGAATAGGAGGGATGGAAATTATTATTATCCCTTTAGGAGAGTGTTCTGCTGTTCCTATTCTAAAATAAAGACTAATGCTTATACATATAAACGCAGGCTGTTTGCACTATCCACTGGCCCAACACTCCAAGAGGCTTTAGATGAATCACAACTATGATAACATGCAGCCCCAAACAGTTAAGCCACTGTTTGATGAATGTGGCCTCCAATAAAATGATTGCAGAGTGTAGTTGGCAGAGGTTAGCCGACAGAGGATTGTGTTGAAGTAAGCTGCAAAACACCCTGTAAATCCAACAGTTATATTCGAGTACAAGCTTGAAAACATGTGTCGCTGCTTCTACTGTGAATACTATCAAGGATTTTGGTCATTCATGCCAAAAAAAAAAAAAAAAAGGCTGGGATTTAGTGACACATCAGGGTCATATTATTCAGAAAGCAGCCGTACTCTTAAAAATCCGTGTATTTATATACTTTCCTTCAGTAAAAAATTTACAGAGTTTACCATATTGCATATATGTGATGGAATGATCCGTGCCTGTTAGTCTGAAATCAGGGTATTTGTTACTTCAGGACAGCCACTTCTATTATGGTGTAACTATGAAATATTTTGTTGAATATGTGGAAACTTCTTATGGTGTAAATATCAACTAATTTGTCGCTACCCCGCCCCCTGAAGGGAAGGCAAGAGGCACTCTAGCAGCAAAACTATTGGTTGAATTCATACCAAATTAGGTTTATAGATTGCCAGTGACCCAGAATAGATCTCATTACATTTTGGGTTTTGGGAACAGTATGTCAAAGTTAAATTTTTTTATGAATTAAAAAAAAAAATACCCCATTTACTTATAATGAGCAAAATTTCACATATGTTACACCAAAATTATTGGTTGAGTTCATACCAAATTGGGTTTATAGATCGCCAGTGACCCAAAATAGATGGGATTACATTTTGGGGAAAGTAAGTAAATTGAATTTTTTAATGAATTTTTTAAATGTTTGTTTTTTTTCCCTCCCATTTACTTATAATAGGCAAATTTTAAAATGTCAGTAACAGCAAAACTATTGGTTGGATTCATAACAAATTGGGTTTATAAACTGCCATGGACACAGAGTCAGTACCATCATATTTTGGGAGAAGTTGGACAAAGTTCAAATTTTTTATGAATTTTTTCATTCCCCCCATTTACTTATAATGGGGAAAATTTCAAATGTCTGTAGCAGCAAAACTATTGGTTGAATTCATGCCAAATTGAGTTCATAGATTGCCAGTGACCCAGAATAGATGCAATAATAGTTACATTTTGGGAAAAGAAGGTAAAAGTTCAAATTTTTATGCATTTTTTTTAAATCTATTTTTTTTCCATTTACTTATAATGGGCAACATTTCAAATGTCTATAAAAACATACATTTTGTTTCAATTTGCTTCAAACTTGGTGCACATGTAGAGGTAATAGATATGCTGACATCAGCACAAGCATAGACATGATGACATCAGCTGGATTGATGCCCAAATAGCCTATATTATGTATGAGGGGTGGGGTTTGTTGTGCCTGACACTTGTTAGTATAGTCATATTAGCACCTTAGTAGTTTTTATAACAGACTTATTTATTATTCTGCTATGACTAGTCTTGCTTTTTGTATGTGTAAATATTATCATTGTTAAGTGTCAGTCGTATCATTCTTTCTTCTATTTGTGCATTATCACATGGAAAGTCGAAACTACAACTACAGCAGAGGTGTCAAACATGTGGCCTGGGGGCCAAATCCGGCTCGCCAAAGGGTCCATTCTGGCCCACGGGATGAATTTGTGAAATGCAAAAATTGTACTCCAGACATTAATCACTTGAGTTCAGGTTCCACACACAGACCAACTTAATCTTAAGTGGGTCAAATCAGTAAAATATTATCATAATAACCTATAAACACTCACACCACATTTTTTGCTTTGTAAATATTAACATTTTCATGTCATTTCACTGCATTTACGCTAAAACAAACTATTATTTCACAAAATGCAAATAATCTGAACAAATATGAATATTTTGAAATGTCTGAAGTCTGCCTGTTCGTAAATGTTTTGTGAATGTGTAGATCTACTACTGTTGTCTATAAGCTATAATTTTCATGTGTAAATAATAAACTGAGACATAATACTGTTAAAATTGCACTTAATTTTCTTAAAAAGACATTTCAGTTTCTTCATTCTATTAACATTGTTTTAAAGGGTAGTTGGTAGATGTAAATAGTTTCATCACATAATTTTACTTTTTCGCTCTAAAACATAGAGGAAGGTTAGGAGTTGACATAATTTATATATTATTCTGTTATTATTTCACTGGTCCGGCCCGGTTCTGATCAAATTTGACTTAATGTGGCCCTTAAAAACTAACATGAGTTTGACATCCCTTAACTACAGTCTAGAAATGTCAAGTTTTGATAAAAATACATGCCTTTTTATGTTGAGATTTTAACACTGCAAAGCACTTCTTCATGTCCATACGTTCCACCAAAACAACACTTCTTTCCAACACTGTTCTGGATTATTCTATATAGGTTCGACTATATGAGACAATTGTAAAAGACTTATTAATTATTCCATATGATCATATTTTAAGCTGTTAATCAACAGTTTCCCCTCAGTAGCTTCTTGGATAATGGTTTATGATAACAAGTGAAGACAGTTGCACACGAAGTGGTCCTGTCAGTAAATACTCAGGAGTATTTTGATATAATTACAATGAATGAATTAGTATAATCAAGACATCACTTGAAGAGAATAGGAAGGTTCAGGAGTTAAGCCTCATTCATACGGTACTATTATAACCAATCGCAACCTGAGTTGAAAATTAAGCCCCATATGTGTTTCATGTGACATATTCCAACAGGATGAGCAGAATCTTTTTTTTTTTTTGTTCAAACTTATTTATGATGTTAAGGGCAGGCTCATAAGATAAAAGATAAAAGACAGAGAAATGCTCCTTACTCCTTATTGTTGCTGTCATGTCATGTGTCTCATCCTTTTTTGAGATGTTGATGCTGTTCTGACAGATTTAGGTTTGCTCTTTCAGTGAATACCCAAGCTATACCGCAACATGAGCCTGCTGAATTTCCACCCAGAACTTGTAAAACTTTCATTTATCATCACCAGTTGAAGACATGTTGAAATACACAGACGGAATATTATCGTAGGATCTCTGTGTCTGCTGAGAGCCGGTCATTTCACTGGAATTTTAACTTTGCAAATGAATACAGACAAAGCAGATGTGTACAGTATGGAGTAGAGATCACAGACAGCTTCTGCAACACTTAAAGGGGTCATATCTTGCTAAACTCACTTCTGTATATTTATTTATGAATATAAACCCTCCAGGTGCTGCAAAGCTATTTTTGTTTTCTATTCATTTTGGCAAAAATTGTGCTGATTTCTTAAACTTGTTTTAATTCCTGCTTAGTTTGTTCCATTTTATAACTACGACATTTGCACAAATAAGGTCAAGATTTATGATGAACATTTCTCAGAGTATGGAGAAATGGACCGGAGCAGCAGGGAGGGGGCGGGACATGAAGTGGCTCATGCATCTAAAGGGCTAGCGCTCAGAACAACCTTTCTGGGGTCATTACTCAGAAACAGAGTTGAAGATGGACCTGTGGAGTTGAATTAATGAAGAATTCAGACCCAAGCAGAGCATTTACAGTTTATGTAGAGCACAGAAAAATGTTTTAAAATGGATAATTCCAGTTAAAAAAGCAAAGTATCACTCCTTTAAAGATATACTCCAGGGCACACATTCTTTCTTTCTATGGTCTTTTTGTAATGATGGGATAATTTCCATTGTGTTGCCAACTTTTCTGGAGACAGATGCTTTTAAGACTGTAAAAATGATGATAAATCAGGTGGGTAACATGCTCTAAATGTCACAGATAACATTGTCTAGTCCAGTTCAGCCTGTCACACCTCCATTTAGTCCCCTCCGCCTTTATGTGGCCGTGTATTAATAATGTGAGGAAACCGTTGATTTGACCTGTCAGTGTGACAATATCCTGTTTCACATGGGAGGCCAAGGTTTAATTTCTCACAGGTGACTTGAACACTTCCCCAGTTTTTTTGTTGCTGCTATTATTATTGATTTTTTTTATTATTTTATTTATCTAGAAAACTTTAAACCCATCCCCACTTCTGAGTCTTGTTCACCATTATACGTCACCACTGTGACAATGGGATCAACTGATTGAAATATACATGCAAAGAATTAGCAACTAAAACTGCAATAATGTTAAATATGTCATTAAAATAAGAAAAATGACCCAATTTAAAGAAGATGTGTTCATTACAAGCAATAAAATAAAAGTTTTTTTAAAGACTGTGTTAGATTCTTGAATTCAGAGGTTGTACAGGTGCCTTTTCTTTTATAATATGGGAAAATAATCATGTTCCTCTGCTGGAAAATTATTATTATGACTGCTTATATCCAGCTCAATATTAGCTGACTCATTTCCCTGAAACAAGTCTTTATTGCTTTCTTTTTCCAAGCTCATTTATTTTATTTTCATATTTATTAATTTTCCTTTCTGAATTTTTCTTTTGCACTGTCGTGCTTGTTGTAATTCTATGATTGTTCTGTTAATTATTGATCCTGTTAAGAGCAAAACACTGAAATATTATCAAATACAGTTTCAAATATGTTGGATTTAATGCCTTTCTTTAAACTTCAAACATTTTTGCAGAATTTTGGATATTTGGAGAATTCTGTGACTTGTGTTTTGTTATATCATGCAGCAGAAGGTCAGAGGTCAAGGCTCACAATATCCTGAACAATTTCTTATGCATATGGACTTATGGACTAAACACTGATAAGACATGGTTGCTTTATGGTTCAATTCAACAACAGTTTTAGCAGACAACAAAAATATGACCAATTTTCTGGAGCTTCACCACTCATTAAAAGACAAAAGCTCTTTGGACCAGTGTCACTGCGATGATCTTACTTATCAAAACCTTGTCCTTGCTTTGCAACTGAACAAATGGAGAAAAGAGAACATTACAAAATAGAATAACACAGAAAAAATATGATGACAGGAAGAACCAAGAACAACTGAGTACACTAAAATGTAAAGATACACTTTTGGTTTGGGAAGCTGGTTTGTAAGAAAACATTTTGCAACACTTAAAAAAAAGCATATTCCTCTCAGACTAAAGTTTCCACCAAACACAAACACTGCCTCTTCTTCAAAAGGTAAATGCAACACTGTATTGTGAGATCAGATCCTTTCCACACACGCTTAACCTTGCCTGCTGCCTTTATCCAAAATTATTAAATAAAAACCTTTATGCTAAAAAAAATAATTTTCCAAAAAGCCTTGTTTGATTGAGCTGGTTTAATGGTGTCATACACATAATTAGACAACAGTGTTCAGTGGTGACATAGTACTAAGAAAAGATTAAATGGCATCTTTCATTTTGGTTTCATTGAGGTTAAATACCAACCACTGTATCAGACTGATTTCTTACATACAATGGAATACCTGAATTTGCACACTCTCTTTCAGCTGGATTGGTTATTTCACATTGCTATCAGTATTTAACACAAAATTATTACTATTTTCCTTTCATTTCATGAGTTTTGGTACCTAACTCTCTTTATCTTCTCATTTGTGAGAAGAGCAGCATGCACCTTCTTTTATGCTGCCATTAATCCAGTAATAGGCCCCCAATGAACCAATAAATTACTTCATTACAGTCACAAACTGTGACTGGAAATAACAGTCATAAAACGACGCACTTCTAAAAATATAACAGGCTAAATGTCGCCTCTGTAGTGGTAATGATCACGTCATATCTGCTCGTTATTTCCTGTTATACTGTGGGCCTCCTGTATATCCTTCAGTGTCAAAGGCCTCCTATATTACATAGGCATGCAAGTGCAGAACGAGGAGAAGCAGGTTGGATCGACCTCCTGTGCAGTGTTTCGTAACCTTCTCTCTAACAGACCATCCATACATAAAAAAATGACCCAAACAACGTGGAGCTTACGGATGGCGTGACGCGCTTTGTGTCATGCAGATGGTGCATAGGCCTGATTGATAATACGCAGCAACTCATCAGTCAGTGAACGCACCGTGTGCTATGATCACTGGAGGATGGGATTCTTATAATGTTATCACAATAATAGGACTATTAACCGCTCAGATGGAGCACCGCATCGTCACTCACTTTCAGCCTGCGCCGGTTTGAAGGGCGCAATGTTAACCCGACGTTACACTGAGGTATACGGAGATGCGACGGTCCTACAGATCGATATATGTCAACGGTGGCCAGACACTCACCAGATAAGCCCCCACGGTGCCCTGTGCCAACATGAGGGCACATTCCGACACCAGAAAAATCTTGATGTTGGAAAAACACGAGGTCTTCTTCTGGTTGTCATCCTGCTCCGGGTCGTCGGTGCTGCTCCGCTCGGTGCAGATCTGGTTTTTAACCTGCATCCTTTGGCTCAGGCTCCGGTTGGATTGGACGGCATGAAACTGAGCGGATTCGGTCCGGCGGAGAGCATCTGGTTAGAATGACGAGCTGCACTGCAGAATCCCTGTGAATCTCTGGCAATAGCCCGTCTAGGCTGGAAGATGCAGTTGGAAATACTGCTGTCCACTCAGCATTACGCACAGTCCGTCAGCGACCTCTGTTCAGCGCCTGTCCAGTGCGTCTCCACCAGGCTACATCATATTTAAATACGTAGGCTGCGCGTGTGTATGTCTTACGGTCTGTAATACCCGACGTAGAATTACGGGACGTTGTTTCTCAACATCCGGGATGTTACATTTCTACCCAGCGCCGGTACCGACTGGCTTTGGTTTGTCTGCCCGGTTCCGAGCCGCAGCTCTGCGTCCTATAGGCGACGTTATGAGGCTCCTCCCATAGACTTCAGTCTCTCTCTCTCTCTCTCTCTCTCTCTCTCTCTCTCACTCAACGTGCTCATATCGTCATGTCACCTGCGTTGACTTTAAGCATCATCACTCTATCTACAGAAATGCATCACCACATGTTCATTTTAACACCACCAGTGTGATTTCAGTGTACAGGACAATAATAACACAGGCCCATAAATAAACAGGCTACAACATGAAAAACTGCCTCAAAAACCTCTTGAGACCCAGCAATGCATTTTTATCCACTGTATGGGACAAGAGTTTCACAGCTTTACTTGAAAATACAAATTTAAAAACAAAAATGTAGTCCATTACATGTGACATTCCATAAAAAATAAAAATGCAAAATGTGTCTCGAAAAAAAAAAGATGCACAACGCTGTTTCCAGTCAAGACAATCATAATGTTAAAAAAAAAAAAAAAAGCCAAATATTTTACTTTCCTGGGTCTCAGGTGGATATGACTTGGTTACTGGATTACAGCAGTATCAATATAGTACATCCAGGTCTGACTGAGATGAGTATGGGGTCTGTGATGGCCTTCAAGCCCTGCTATTTTTTCTGTATACATTTTTTTATTTATAAATCTAGTTTAGGATTCTTCATAAACCCTCTGATGAGGCACCATTCAACAAAAGGCATCACAGCTTCTGGCCAGTGCTGAGTCACAGTAGTAAAGAAATGAGATTACACAAGCAGCTTTAGTATGGCATGCACTGAACAGAGAATCACACACTAATGGTGTCCATTACTGCCATCTGCTCTCCATCTACAATTGAAGGATTTACTCTTGTAAGCCTTGTACAAGACTTGTTAGGTTAAGAAGGTTTTATGAACTCTCCACTATGTCTTTATGATTGTGAGCAGGGCTACAAAAAAATTGCAAACATTTTCATAAAAATCACTGGAAGGGCAGGGTTACGGCCACAGATGAACACTTATGAAGCACATGCACTGAAAACAGTATAAGCTGAAACTGTTTTTTAGTATTAAAATAGAATATACAGTGATAGCAGTCCATAAGTGAACACTCAAAAACCTAAACAGCCACTAGCAACCAAAAGCATCTACTGATTTAAAATGTCTAATAAATTTTGAACCTCTCATCCTATCAGTCTATTTAATAATTCAGATAAAATGCCGTATTGCAGTTCATCAGATATGACCCATTTGGATGTTTAGAGGCTCCGTAGCATTTTCCGCAGCACTGACTCGCATGTAAAACCCATGTGTGCTTATGTTGAGGATATATTTGATGAATAATTACGTATTTTGCTGAAAAAAAAGTCTTTTTCTGTCCCCGTTTTACATAATAACTTTTGAATTTACACTAAGCTTGTATGTACATCTACATTGTCAGTGAATTAAATATAGGAACATGACTTTCACTGAAAAATGCAAAAAAAAAAACCAACCCAAAAACATTATAATAAATTATGTTAACCCTTTTATGAGCCCTTTCACATGAATTATGAGAGCCTTATTCAAGAGTGTTTTTATTCCTCTTTAGGCATAAAAAAACATTCATTCATTCATCTTCTATACCCGCTTTATCCTCACTAGGGTCACGGGGGTCGCATGGAGCCTATCC
>JAQQZY010000011.1:16308009-16336689 GCA_030068375.1 Ostorhinchus rueppellii
CTCCGGGTACTCCAGTTTCCTCCCACAATCCAAAGACATGCACTGATAGGTTAATCGGCTAATCTAAAATTGCCCATCCCTGCCTTCGCCGTTAAGTAGCTGGTATAGGCTCCATGCGACCCCTGTCACCCGAGTGAGGATAAAGCGGGTATAGAAGATGAATGAATCTGATATCAATGCTACAAACAAAAAAATAAGTTAACAAAATTGGCAAAATTCTACGTCCTTCATCATTATTTATGTTAATCTTGTAGTGTCACTGGAGAGGCCTCTGGTGAAAGAATCCCTCCCTCCTGGTGTATTGCATGTATCTAATTGTATACATCAGGTTTTTCAAGACTAAAAATATCACACTCATCCTAATTGTCAAAACTCATGTATCAAATACGATACATTTGGCGGTATAGAGTAAATTGTAATATCCAGAAAGGTACTACTGAGATTTTTACTTTCTCACTTAATGCCAAAAACTTTCAAACACTGTGGCTTTAAGGTGGAACTTACGTGCAACTGGTGCAACAGGATACTGACTCTTTTACAAAACTCTATTTTTTCCCCAAACTTGAACTTTGACATTCTAAACTCCGACTACAGATGTTAATCAAAGTCAAAACTTAATCCAGGCCTGATAAGATGCTTTATTTAACAGGCTCCTTTTTAGCAGGGGGCTCGATCAGGTGAAATGAAGAGGAACTGATTGCTTGTGGTGATTGTGCTGATTACATTTTAAATTTAAAACTTTCCCGTAGTACATGGTCCTGAACAGTTTTGCAGACAATGACAGAGCAGGCTTAGTAAATGCCAAGGTCCCTGCAATCTCCTAGACTGGAAGAGAAATACTGCACTTAGCTTGGTGGACGCTCTGAACTAGCATCGCCTTGTGCCATTGTATAGCCTAAGCATAGTTTATGAATTCTGTAAATATATGTACAAAGAGCGCTTTCCGACTTGACCCAATCTTTATCCTGTCATCAGTAAAATGTATACAATAACAGCACATTATCCACACCAGATCCAAAAGCTGAAAATGCGGCATTATTTTGTCTGCAAAAGCAATTTTCCTATTACCCTGTTTATGTATTGCTACAGCGGCATTAATCATCAACATGTTTTCAAAGTTTAATAAAACAATCATGTTCTGTAGGAGGGAGAGTTCAGCATTCCTGACCTTCTCTTATTCTGACTGTGGGCTGAATTCACAATGACTGAGATCCGTGTTGCAATTTTCCCCCTAGTCAAAACATTATGGATGCTTGTGCTACAGCTGTCAGATAAATGACATTTGAAAATATACAATGAAAGGCATTTGCATGAAATACGGCACGGGATAAAGCATTAGCATATCGGGAGGGGGGAGTTGCAATTGTGTCCATGCCCTTTCTTTGAGATGACAGATCATGTCATGTACTTGCATGTGTAAAAGTACTGCAACCGCTACAGTTTTAAAATCTTGAGGTTTTTTTTTTTTTTTTTTAAGAAGGCAGCATGAGTATGTGTCTGGAGCAGAATATTATGTTTACATCCACGCAGCACTTGACAGGTCTAGTAGGCATTCACTCCAATCACAGCTTGTAAGCTCGAATAACCTTGCGCTAATGCAAGATCACCAGAGGACCGAGACTAATCTGTGGTATCAAACCAACAGTGAAACCTCTTTGAGTGACAAAAATAGGAGACTTGAAAATCATTTTACAAAATCAGATCAAGTTTTCTGAACTTTTGCATCCCAGTGGGTTTAATATCATGGCAGAGATATCCATTTTAATCCAGAAAATCGCTCTTGGTCTTTTTTACATCATTTTGCATCTTTTCCAATTCGTTCTCCAAAGATTTGAATGGTGGTGTGACTCCACAGATTAGAGCAGTAACAGTCTTTTTTTTTGGTCTATATACTGCAGATGGCAAATATTGAACAGAGAGGAGCAGTATTATAGTCATGATATGGTCCATATTAAAGCAGTGTGTGTGCATTTTGCATTACTGATTGATAAGACAATCATGTAAAAGTGCGGAGGTCTTTCCTTATATTCTGCGATTTCAAGCTAAAACATTTGTCTTTGTGCAGCATCTGCAGAGTGTCTGTGTCTCACCGAGTAATTTCAAAGCGGCTGGTCGTAAAAGTCGTCTTATGAGCTTGCATTGGAACTCTCGCTAGCTGTCTCAAAGATGTATTCCTCCTGCCGCTGTTCAAAGCAGTGCCTCGCCAGTTCACAGAGGAGGAAGGAGGCTGGTAGTCCGAGCTCAGCCACAGAACAGACACGTTCCACTGTGTACTTATAATAACAAGCAGACTCCCAGGGTCTTTCAACTGCAGATATTCTCTAGTTCTGTTTCTCTAAATTTTTCAGTAGTGATTGATATGAAAAAGAGTACAGTCTTTGTTGTGCTGTGTGTGTTGTGTCATTTAAATGTGGACTCTATATGGCCCTATTGTGAACTTGTCAAAGGTTTTGCATATGCAGGTTTTCCACTTTTTGATATTTTGACATACAGTTAAAATGTGCCACCGCTCCTCCAGCTTTGCTCATATGGTGATTGACAGGAAAGAAATTACTTGAATTGTCTGAGCCAGTGTTTCCCAACTTTTTGAGCCAAGGTACATATTTAACAGAAAAATCGCAAGGCACAACATCCAACAAAAATGTCACAAAAAGTATATTCATTAAAATATAATGCAAATGTAGTCTTAATTTACTTGGGCCTGTTTACTTGAACACAAAGCTTTTCCATTGACCCTCAAATATCGCAAATATAACTTGAACATAAAAATTTACCTAATGGAAAAGTTACAATTTCGCCAAAACTCTCATTTTTTGATTAAAAGTTTTTGTGCTGCAAGAGGTGTTTTTTGGGGGGGCGTTGTGAAAGTAGTATTTTATGCAAAACTGCAATGGAAAGACCTTTTTTTATAATAAACAAATCATCACATTTGCGATTTAATGGAAAACAGACATTACAGTCTTCTCTTTTTTTGACATTTGGAAAATAAAGGTAAAGTTTTGTGCATAAACCTCATGGAAAAGTGACTGCTAATGACAGAACACACTGCATCACGGTGGGTTCACTCTCGCATTTATTTTCCACAGGGAAACAGGAGACAGTTGTTGTCGAGTGGATCATTGGTGCAGTCGTATGTTCTATATCACTGCTCACTTACAGTATGAATCAGGTGAAATTTGATAATTTGATAGTCTTCCACAGCACACCTGCTGATTTCTCACGGCGCACTTATGTGCCGCGGCACACTGGTTGGGAAACACTGGTTTCAGCCTCACTTTCACAAGTTCCAATTCAAGGAGAGTTGGCATAGAATCTTTTGTTTTTAGACTTTAAATTGGCTTTGAGTTACTGCCTTTCGTAGCTGTGCTTATAATTCTATTAGACATGAAAATCTTGCACTGCGTTATACTTGACCTTTTTGGGGGAGTGTATAGAATAAAGAACACAAATCCTTGCCAGAGTCTTACAAATACCTGAGAAACTCATGGTAACATCTTAAGTCAGCGGTAGGTGAGTCGTTGGTGTAAAATTAAGCGAAAATGCGGGTTCATTGCGTGTCTTTCTGTGTGAGGTGTACACTTGTGTGTGCGTATGTTTACGTTAAGTAGTAAAGAAGACATTTGTCACAAAGCACAACAGTAGAAAATCAGACTTTAGGTTCAGCATCAGCTGTAAAACACAACAATATAAGAAAAAAAGTGCAGATGCCACTCCTGAAGTTATTTGCTGGTGAAACACTGTACAATAAGCATCTCAGTAAAGATGTCAAGGGCTTTGTTGTGGCTGTGACTGGTGCTTTGTTTCCCATTCACTACCGTGTGTTTAGAAGATGTAAAGGCTTATTCAGTGAATGTGACAAACCCAGTGTGAGACCTATATTCAACACTGTATCAATCAGTTTACAATAAGGAAGGCCATGATTGATGAATACAATCAGCTCATGCCAGGGCTGCAGCCATGCAAATAAAGCCCTTTTGTATTTCAGTGTTGTGCAGCTTATGGTTTTAATTTGTTTGTATATGTTGCTGACAGTTTTGAGAGACAGATTGTAATTCAGTAACAACAGCAAATATTTGGGTCTAATGTCTAATAATGATTTTCAGGATTGCTTCAGCATAATTTGTCATATGTGAATGGTCAGAGCAGCGGAACAATCAGAATATTCTCAAATCCTGTGTTAACTTACCTGTCCATTACATCTGTACGAGAAGAGTTTATATAAACCTCCCACACACCTTTACATCTAACCCACAGAGAGAAGAGTAAAGTCCTTAGAGAGGCTTACCTTGAGGTCGAAGGTGTGAAAGTCATGGAACATTCTCTCTCCTGAGACCTGTGACAGAAGGGTGGGGGGTGTGGGGGGGTGATGAGACGTCAGTCATCATTAAGCCACAGTGCAATTACAGAGCAACTCGTCTGACAGTGATTGATCAATGAGGAACTCCCTTAATGAAGACAAGGATTCAGGGGCGCTCCCAGGAGCAAATTGGCAAAGTAAGTAGTGGGAAGAGTGTCCCAGATTGCAAGACACCAAGAGGATCATCCTGTCTCCGGCTTAGAAATGCAGTAAAACTATTCAGGTGAATGCCAGGTAGGGTAATGGAAGTGGACCTGAAATAATACCAACGCAGTCTCAAACTTAGAGAATGAGTTTGTCTCATGACTGTTTTACTCGTATCAATCCAGCATGTATATTTTTATTTTCCCAAGAGCATTGTTGAGTTGTTGATCCCTTCATTTCACCAAACTGGTTGTAATTTTACTGAAAGTTTCTGTGGGAAATGTCCAAATATCCTTTCTATTACTTAGTCCTTGTAAAGTGGCCATGTAACTGATGATGAAATACTCTTTTTTTATGCCTTTAGACATTTTTTTTAATCTTTCTTTTTATTTCTGACAATAAAAGTGCTTACCTCAGGGATATACAGACAAATGACAGATGGGTGCTTTCTATTTGAACAAGAGGGAGTTGGAAATTTCAACTGGACCGTTCATATCCGCAGTACTGTCTAACGTTTTTACTAAATACCTGATATCTGCAGCAGTACGGATGGGTATGAGATAAAACGGTGCTCAAAGCTTTGCCCAACTTGACCACAGTTCGAAGAAAAACAAGATCTTAAACAGTTTTTGATCCATTTTTGACTATTAGAGTGAAAATGTGATGGCCTCGAGTATATTTTTGATTCATCTAATTTTTGCCTGGTTTTATTAGTCAACCCCGCTTGAGTTCTGAGCTAGTTCTCTGTGGTACTCCTAACTCTGTTACCCAAAACAGTCTGAACTCAAGGGCCACTTAAACATACCTCAGCTGGACTGTCAAGTACAGCCTCATTGTTAAAACACCAGAGAATGAGGAAATCAGGCCCTTGAGGCAAAAGCTTCATATGCCACTGCATTGAAATTCAGTTTTTGATTTAGCCCTGTAAACTCCCGGAAAAATCTGGACTGCCTCGTGGGCTGATGCACCATAAGGAGGGACATATTTGAGTTCTATTCTATTCATGCCATGTACACAGGTGAGGAGGGCACTTGCCAAAAACGGCAAACCCTTGGAGCGAGGCATCTGACTGGTGCTTTAACTTTTAGTCCGCTAAACTTCATAGTCGCCTCCTATTTGCACATAAAAAGCATACTGTAAAACATGAAACAACAGGCAAAGAGGATCTGCGCAACAAAACATTTCTTAGACGTAAAATAGCAAAAATCTGTCTGACTGATAGCGGTAGGAAACTAAATGGTGAACTCGCTTTGAATTTGCCCCCATGTTTCATTTGTGTAACTAATTCATCAACAGCATGTATTCTACCACATGTGGCTTATTAATAAATGCAGCTGCATTTCACTTCATCATTCAGTCAGTGAATACATATGTGAGCTACAAGAGCTGTAATTTCAACAATGAGTCATTGGTGCCTTGGAATAAAGACCACCAAGGTCCAAATGAGATGACTAAATTGGAAACTGGCTGACACTGAATACAAGGTTCTGATACGACTTACATAAAATTAATGAAAAAAAAAAAAGTGTGGCTGAATTTTTTTTTGTATCCAACTAGCTTAATGTTGTTATTTCAAATCCACAGCTTCATATCAAATAGGAGATTGTAGGAGATGTAAAAATCAAACTGTGCCACATTCTTTCTTTTCTTAAAGGTCCCCTGCCACACAAAATAATTTTTACTTGTATTTTTTTTTTAAAATATGCTACGTCCATAAGTGTTTGTGTTCTGTACATGAACTTCTACGTCCTCTGTCTGCTATTATCACTGAAAAGAAAGAAGCGGTGAAATCAGGTCAATTACAAAAGCTGCTCATGTGACGTCTTAATGCCTGAGCTCGTTACTATTCATGAGGCCACGCCCACAGAATTCATCTAGCTCAGTGACAGTTTTCATAAAGCGTGAGCTGGGGTGCCATAAGGGGGGGCTAAACATGACAAATTCATGGGGCCCAGCATTCCAGTAGAGTAGTGGAGGGGGCCCAGTGGATCCAGGTTAATTCCATGTAAGGTCCGCTGTACAAGAGAGGCATAGAAGCTGGGAGTATGTGTGTTAAGCATGTTAAGTTTCATTTTCCATTTCCACCAGTTCCTCTACTTGTTACACACTGTAAAAGATGCTGAAAAGCCAGACTCTCATTGGTTAACTGTTAGCCAATCAGAGTCAAGCAGATTAGCATGTTGAATATTTATGAGAACTGCACAAATCAAGCTCAGTCTTCCAGTGGGCTTTCTATATTTACTTTCATTTTATTCTTTCTTTCATTCATTGTAAAATTAAAAACAATTTAATCCAAATACAAAAGTTCTCTGTACTAGAATGAAAGGGAACAGAAAAAAGACGACTCTTATTTTATCTGTCCCTGTATCCCCAGAAATCAATTTACAAAGAATGTCTTAGAAAGCAACAACATAAATGACAAAAACAAACAAACATACATAATAAGATAAAATAAAATCGCTGCCAGCCACACAGACAGTCACATACCATTTTAGTTCTCAGTTATCATTCACGACAAGAAAATTAATAATGCTATGACAATCAACATGACGAACAAATTTCATTATATTTCTTCAACAAACTGCCTTTAATTAGTCTTAAATGTGATGTTTGATGTGGTTTCTTTGTTCAGATTGTTCCATAAACTAATTCCTTTTACACAAACACAACGTTCCATCAGTCCTGAACCTTGTTTTTTTTTCTTTTTTTTTGACACATCTCTGTTCCTGTTAAGTTATACTTGCTTGCTCTTTTTCCAAATCTTTACTGAATGTTAACAGGAAATGTTTTTTGTGAGCTTTCAGCATAACTTGCAGAATACTATAACCTACTAGTTCTTTAAATTTCAACAATTTTAACTGAAGGAATAATGGATTTGTTGGATCTTTATATCGTTTTCTTCAGATTATTCTATGGCTCTTTTCTGCAAAATGAAAATTGATTGAGTTTGTGTTTTGCAGGCATTTCCCCACGTTTCAGTGCAGTAGGTCAGATATGGACCGATCATGGTATTATATAAAATGTACAATGCCAGTGTGTCCTTTACTTTGTGTGACAAAGCTATTGTTTTTGATATTTTTAACTTCATATACTGGATATGTGATTTCCAACACAAATTCTCATCCAGAACGACACCTAAAATCTTGGTTTCCCTTCCTCTTTTGATTTCAATGCCATCTATATTAACTGAACTATATTAAGTTTGTTTTTTTCAATATTCAGCGATAATTTATTACCATGTTAAAATGGCTTGAAACTTGTTAACCAAGGCATTTTTCCACAAAAAATGTTACAGTCCACGGTAGAACTTCAGGCATTACCACAGAAGTAATAAAATATCAATGGCAGGACAACTTTAAGTTTATGTAAGACCCATATTTACATTTAGTTGAGCATCTTTTAGGTGAACTTTTGCAATTTCACAACAAAAAAATGATGTGATTAAACTACGCTTTAAATGGTGGTGTAGGCATTGGCTGTAATCGACAGTAAAAAAAAAAAAAAATAAAAGGTAGAGGTTGCAAAAAAGGAAGAATAACCAGTTGTTTACCCGGTGTCTAAAAACCTCCAAGAAGAAAAGAAAACAAATCAAGTCTAATACATGGATTTTGGCCTTGGGCACTTGTGCTGTTAAATCCCAAACCTTAACCCCAGCTGGCTGTGGTAACAAAGAAAAACAAACAAAACCAGTCGTCCTGATCATTTATGAGAGAAATTTGGGGGTATCAGGGAAACTCCTTCGTTAGAAATGAAGACAGATGATTGTTATTGGACTTATTTGTGAAATGAAACCTTTTTAACTTAAACCTAGGAAAAAAACAAAACAAAAAACACTTGTAACAGTGAGAGCATGGCAATGATGTGACAAAGAAAAATGAATTCCTAGAAGTGAAAAGCAAAAACCAAATTAAGATCCCTCTAATCCATTGAGCATAACAGCTATAGACTATCTGCACTGAATGATGCTGTCCATTGGTTTGAATAGAAACGGAACTAAATCATGAAATAGTCGCAATTATTAGGTTATTAAAGATTGCATCGTATGCCTAATTCCTGGATATGATTGCAAATACTTCATTCCAAGGTGTTGTATTGTGAAAAATGCCAGTGATGCTACTATATGTGAATATCGTCGCGTATAATTGAGACATTATATCATTTAGAACCATGTCGACGTGTAGCATGTGATGTGTATATTTTGTGCCGTACACCATTGCGATGAGAATGTATAATTGTATACATAGTAGTGATCAGAAGTCATTTTCTGTCTGAAGAAGAGAGATAATTGTGGACATTTGGTTGTTTTGTAGCCTGCAGTGGCATGCATCAGATGTATCCGTTCTCCTCAAGCTCCAAATGTACTCATTGTACTGAAAGAAACAGCTGAAGACTGTAATTGCTTGAGGTAGCATGAAATAATACAATGGCTGAACTTGTTACACACTTGTGTATGTCAAGGTTACCTTTACCCAGAGAGACTGAACATCTGAAGTACACTTTCTCCGGATAGCTTCCCTGTATAACATTTTCATTTGCTTTTTTAAATACATTCATATAAACACATCCACATTTTTGCAATTTTGCCTCCTTTCAGTCACAAAAGCTTGTACAGAATGACCCAACTTGTTGGATAAAACTGCCTGAAGGTTGAATTTCTAGCCTATTTCACGATGCTTATTCTTACAGGCTCAAGGTGTGATACCATCACTTATTTTCAGACTCGACTGAAGACGCAATTAAATTTTTAATACAGCAGAATAATCTCAAGTCCTGTCACAGTGACACGTTAGCCAAATCATATTTTATTGATCCCATCCTTGATGAACTGAATTGCTCTTAGCAATCAGCATTGATGGAATTAAGAGCAGAGAGAGCTGTCAGTTTTGATTCTATTTATTTCCAACCTCATAATGTAGTCTATTTAGCTTTAAAAGCTGACAGTGACCTTTTTGTTCTTTTTTTATTTAACTTTACCCACTGTCTTTGTCTTTCTATCCATCTCTCTATAACTCTAAGTGACTGAGTATGGGGTGAATTTAATGATTTGATGTTAACAGCGAAATGGGTCCTTGGGAGCTTCAACAGCTGAAAAGAGCAACCATTTGGCCGGCGGACCTGCTTGCCTCAGCACTTAACAGCACACGTTTAAATGTTCGGCTTTCACCCGGAATGGCCCACAAGAGGGACGCCTGAAGGGGGTTGGAGGGAGGCTTTATGCTGAGGTCCTGGGGAATTTCACGGTCATTCATCACATTAATGAGTCGTGTCACTTTATTTACAAAAAAGGGGGAGAATTTCTTTCTTTTTTTTTTTTTTCCTTGTGGATGATCTCTGCTATCATGATGTAGCATTTTGTTAATGTTTGCCAAAGTTAATCAAAAACGGCGGAGGAGGAATGAATCGACAGTAGCCCAGGTAGCCGGCTGATTGCTGCTGGGTCTTGATGCATTTGGTTTTCTTCATCAGCCTACCAAATCTGGCTGCAATTTTGGGTTGATGCAGACTTAGGCCAGATTCAGCTCTAGTTATTAGCACTTGGGCAAGCGTTGGGCCAGAGGCGACTCATTCATCACACCTCCGGCATGAGTCTGAGCAACCAGCTGTGCCGGATTTAGGTCGTGGATGGGCCAGGCTATTTTGGCTAGCTGTGGAAAGCTTTAAGCTGTGGGTGTTTGCGATGTGTGCAGACCTGCTGCTCTATCAATTACCCTGGTGGTTACTGTGCTTTAGTATGGCAGTTAAATATAATTCTGCAAAAATATAATTTACTCTGAACAAACACAAGTATTTTCAATCCATGACATACTGCATTCACAGTATTATCCACATGAGTGTAATTCTTAATCCCAATTAAAGATGAAAAAATGGAAAAACTCCCTGAAATCATGCAAACGTGAAACCAATTTTTCCCAAAATCTCAATTTTTTTTCTCCAGTTTGACACAGATTAAAAGGCAAAATGCTTGAGAGAAAATCAGTTTTTTCCAGATACTCAGCTCCGTGTGTATATATGATATAAGTTGTACTATAAGGAAAGAGTAAGAGGGAAATTTGCAACTAATTATGTTAATCAACAGCAGGTTGGTAACATCAATAAGTATGAAACAAGCATCTTAACCTTTTTAGGATTATTGTGTCATTTTTACATCCACATCTTTCAAATTACTGTAAATCCTGAACCGTTTCCACTATTGACAAAATCCAAAATTCATCCTTGAGCTGAGATTTGGTTCTTTCTGTTGCTGAATAACACATTAGGGTGGAGGTCTGCATTGGCTGAGTGGAAGAGGTGGAACAGAGAGTAGCAGACTGCAGTCAGTGAGAGAGAGATAGAAGGTTTTTATTGCTTTTATCAGCGAATTAGTGAGGTTTTAGCCGTGAATTCTGGTAAATAATCAAACATAATAGTGATAGTGCTGTTTTGGAGTGTTCTACTTGTGTGTTTTGCTGTGGTTTTGTCAATTTTTGCTGATTTTTTTTTTCATAATTTGTATCTGTATTTTTCTGGTTTGTAAAGTTGATTGATGGATGAGTAGATATAACTAAAAATAAAAAGCTGTAACATGGATATTGAATGTTGTAGACAAACAAAATTGTTTACGCACATGTAAAATAGTTGAAAGTATATTTCTATAATCTCATAAAATTTCATGAGGCACATTTACAGTTGTTTTTCATAGTAAACATGAAAAAAAACTCGTGTTTCTTTCTTTTCTTTTTTGGTTATAACACACTGTTTTAAGTATGTATTACATATACTAATGATAATTAATGGCCAAATATCAAAAGTTAAGTCCTTCCAAAAAAAAGACATTGTTTTTTCTTGAAAAAAGGACATAAAGAAATCTTGGTGGCCTGTTATAACGGTAGTCATTAAAGGGTTAAAGAGGCTGACTGTATCATAAGTAAATGTGGGCGGAGGTTTACCAATCCACACAAAGAAATTCTCACATTACAGGGTTCTCCCCAGAAATTTACAGTATCCTGGTGGTGGTGGTGCTCGGGGGGGGGTCTGGCCACTCCTCCTCGGCTACACGGGCCATGGTCACCACCAAGGACGCAACAAAAAATGCAGAGATCATTTTCTGATCATCAGGTTTCAAATAACGCTTGCGTTTTATCATGGTTCATCGCGTTTGGACGTAAACAGGAAGTAAGTTTACGTGTGGTCAGATCCCCACCAATAAGAGTGCTCCATTTAATGCATTACATCATATCCAAGCAATGGGAAAATAGTAATACTCCAATCCCTGATGACCTTCAGAAGAGCCATCAGCAGCACAATAAGTATTTTTTTTTTTTTTATATTGTTTTGCTATCTATTGCACAATTGAACCTAGATACAGAGAACTGGAAGTGAATGTTTTCCTCCTGGTTTCCATTTACTAGTTCCAGGCGGCCGATAAGCCTCACACTGATTACCCTTTATTTAATTCTGGATTACACTAAACTTGGTTTTGCTAAGCTCAGCTTTCTTGAACTCTGACTGAACGTAATTAAACTTATCTTTGTTGGTGCAACGTAGTCATAGTGTGTGAAAAGTCAATGTAGTGCTGGCATTACTCAAGTAATCCATAAGGCCTTAGGTAATTAGACTTCATGCTTGACTTCATACCTATCTACTGTCCGGATTAGAGTCTCAGTATTTTATGAAACTAAATAATATTGCATCTAGCTATTATTTTTGCAGTTATTGGGTATTGCACAGTCTGGAAAACTCAGTCCCGGCTAGTGTTCATGATATGCTTGTGTGCAATATCACTTGCTTCCTCCCATGCTTGGCTTACCACATGAAATCTCTAACTCAGACAGGGTAGGAAGATTTAAATAGGAATGTGAGGATATTGGAACTGTATGACATTTTTATTTGCCGGGGAAAGCCAAATCTGTGATATTACCATTTCAGGGGTGAGCAGATTTAAAGAACGATGGTCTGATAAATCTCAGGACAGGGTGAAATAGATGAATCTAAAGTTATTTACCCTGCTTAATTGGAAATGTCTGTCACAGGGCAGCAAGCCGAGTCCCTTTTCAAGCCATTATCTGTCTGCCTTGATCATTTGCAGGTATTTTATGGAGAGTGATGTGCTGAGTGTCAACGGTAGCTATTGAATTTATTACTGTTGGATTTTTATAGGCTTAAAAATACAAATGCTGAGGTGTGAAGAAAACTTGAAAAAGGTCAGCTTTTCGATCACTGAACTACATTATCTCTCTCATGAATGTACAAATGATGAGTACCAAGATTTCACTGATAGGAAACGCACATCATTTTTTAATTTATTCTTAAGTTTCTGCAAACCGGCAAGTTTGACAACTACCGTGTAGCTTCTACAGTACGATTAATCTGTCCTCAGTTGTGCTTTAAACTTACTTGTGGGATTAACTAATTAGCAAGAATTGTTATCATTTAACAGGGTATGAGCAGTGTTTTTAATAAAGTTAAACATGCATCAGGTACCTATGAGCAAGCCCCTGAGCGTCTCTCATAATTGCTCTCCAGGGTCCTGTCAATAGTTTTCTAGCTGCTCTTGAGCTCTCATTCCTGGGCTGTCAGCCTCGCTGCGCTGCCTGTCTGGGCCCCTGAGTGACACAGCAGCGTCACACTTTGAGCTCAGTTGAAGGATATCTCTAGCGCCAAAGGAGGACACCTCTGGGACCTCAGTGAGCCCGCTTGATGATGTCACAGTGTGACAGCGGTGACTGCTTGAGCTCAGAACAGTTACATCCAGACTTACCCGTAGACTGTGTGTTTACGTGGCTGCCGCCGCTGCTGCACCATTGTGTAAGAGTGTGAAACGCTTACTAAAATGAGCTACAAATGCATATCCAGGGAAAAGTGCCAAATGTAATATTCTTTACAAGGACTGTTTTGCTGTAAGCACAGACACATTCTTGGACTACACTATATTACAAATCTGCACACAAAGAACCAAATGTGCAGCCTGTACCAACAAACAATTCAGTGATCTCATCTCTTATTCATACAGCACTGTGAATCTTGACAGCAATAATGTCTGAGTATGTGCCACATAAAAATATATAAAAATAAACTGCAACCGCCGAGTCACTCTTGTCTGCATTTGTCGGAGCAAAAAAAAAAAAAGACGTTCGCTGACAAAGCTGTGATTTCGTGCAGTAGTACTAAAAACATTATCCACCTCCAAAGCAGCCGTTGATGTGTTTTGACTATGACAGAACAAAAAAGACACACTTTTGTTTTAGCCCTCTCCCCATGCAAACATGGATCTCCTGTCACCGTGACTGCACATTAGCTGCCTGTCCACGGTGTCGAGCAGCGCTATTCAAAGGCTCATTTGCACCATCTGCCAGTGGAGGTGACAGGGGCAACTCAAGTGCCAAGAGGCTTTTAGAAAAAACAGTACAGCTGCCGCAGTCTACCTGCTCCTACTGCTACACTCTCTGTGGATTTTTTTTTTTTTTTTTTGTTATGCATTGGTGTTGGGGTAGCTTCTGAAGAGTAGTGATGATAAAAGACCAAGACTCTATGTGTATGCGCAGTGTCACAGCACGGATTAGTACTTGTTAAATAATGCTGTGAGTTGCTTGTGGTGACAAAAGGTTGTGGGTAAAAGTCTCCCTCACGCAAAGTGTGACTGCTTTTAACTGCTGTGTAGTGCAGCTAATTGGGCAGTTATTTCTAATGTTTAAAGATCAAAGCATTAAAAAAGGAACTAAAATTATGAAGTGTGAAAAAATAACAGTTTTGACATAATGTCAAAGATGTCAGTGGATTGTATTGCAGATATCTCCATAAATTATCAAGCTAATCTGCTATCTTCAGCCCACCTCACACCTCACTTTGTACCTCTTTGAATCTGAAGAGGCAAAGTGACTCACCATAAAGCGTAGTTTGTGCTCAGTCCACCACATGCCTGTCATCGGTTCATTAACTGCTACATTGAAATATGTACTTTCATCCCCAGCACGCTGCAACCCATTGTAGCTCACTATATCTTAATGAAACTAAGGAGACACATACGTAGAGGCATCTGCCTTCCTCAGGTCGCCATGTTTGTTTTAATATTCATATTTCTTGTGTGGTGGCTGTTTACCTGCTGGAACAGTCTGGCTAAGCTCAATCAAAAGCTCAAAACTATCAGACTTTTTCAGATCTACATATAAAAAACCTCTTCAGAACACTGTCGCTGTATGTCTACCATTGCCTCAAGTGAACAATTAGTCTGTAACTTAGCATCCAAAAAATGTACTGAAACACTACAGTCACAAACAGACTGAGGCTGGAAATTTCTGTATTCTGCAAGGTATAATTACTGTGTTTGTTGAAGGAGACTAATGGCTTTGAAGAGTACTTCAGGGTACAGTTCACCATTGAAAAGAACTGTGTCACTGCAAGGTAAAGTGGTGAGAATATTGTAAAGCTACTGTATTTATACACATTCACCTTATTCACTTTGAAGCAAGGACAACAATTTTTTGCTGCCTCACTTTAATCTAAGAAGAATAAGAATCGTCTGATTGTAGGACTGGATTTGTTGCAGCGACTACATCTTAAAGGAGTCATATTTAGCTAAACCCACTTTTATTAGTCTTTGGTGCATTTCTTTGTGTATTTGGACCCTAAAAGTTCATAAAGTCTGAATTTGAACTCTCCAGGTGCTGCAAAACTATCTTTATATTAATTCCGGCAAAAACTGAGTGGATTTCTACAACCTGTTTTAATTCTTGGCTTAATTTGTTACATCTATAACTAGTTACATCACAACATTTGCACATGTAAGGTCAAGACTTTTGACGAACATTTCCCCGGTACGATATCATTGTTTATCAGCATCAGCGGTTGTAGTAAAAACTGAAAATATGTCCAAACTTCGAGCCAATTGCTTAAAATGTTCAGTTGTGGGTTGAACGAGACAGAGCAGCACAGCCAATAACTTGGAGGGGGTGGGGTTTGAAGTGGCTCATTTGCATTTAAAGGGCCAGCGCTCAAAACAACTCAGAAATAGGGTTGAAGATGGACCTGTGGAGTTGAATTAATGAAGAATTCAGACCCAAGCAGAGCATTTACAGTTTATGTAGATCAAATGTTTGAGAATGCTTAATTCCTATTTAAAAAAAAAAAAAAAAAAAAAAAAAGCTAAACACCACTCCTTTAATGTAAACAGAGCTGTAGTTTTTGTGTAAAATGAAAAAACAATTTCAAAACTTTGTAAAGATGTTAGCTATTCCTTATTGTACGCAGTTGATGAAGGGGAGTTCCATGTTGGTGGTAATTTGAGCACAGACATGCTCTGACAAGGAAATTTCAGGAGGGTTGATTCTGTCCCTTCACATCTCTCTCAGATCTTCCCATTTCCAGAAACTTCTTAACAAAGTTAGTGATCGTTGGTGCAATGTGTCATGTTTCTGACGGTTTGATTGTTTCTGTGTTTTCATATGCAGAGGCGCAGGGAGGAAAAGAGAGCTTCATGTGTTGCTCAAGGTCCTTTTAGATACTCCCCATCCCACATCTCCCTGCACAATTAATTTTATCTTTGGGGTATTATCAAGAGGGAGCCTGGCAAAGCAGCATGACAGAAAAACGGTCCAGAACCCCGAGGCCCAGGGTGGGAATTAATCTGTTTGACAAGATCTCTCACAAACGATTTGCCTGGCTTTCCTTCAGTTGGATGTTGCCACTACCCTGCATATCGGAGGGGGTGAAGAATAAGCATGTTTCAAACATAATGCAGCCAGAATCGACTCAAACCTTGAAGTGAGCAGTGACAGGGGGTTGTTGATGTGTTGGAAATACAAGGAAAAAATGCAGCACTGACAGGTGTTGAGCGTTGGAACAAATGTTCTGTAGACACAACCTTAGTGGGATGCCTGTTAAGTGAGCATTAGCATTGTTCAAATCAACCATGCAGTCATAATAATGAATTCCTGTCATGGGCAGCTGACACTGGCATTATTTTTCTCCACAAAGCGCAATTTAAAACCTTAAATCAAACTCCCGGAATGGTTAGTCTTGTTCAGCTCGTGCTTTCAAAACTATTGACACCAAGCAGACGTTTGATGCATTATCTGGGATGCAGAAAATTAATCAAAGTAATGATTGAATAATTATCTCAAGTGCAATTAATTAAACATGCCAATGAACTCATCTTGAACAGCTGTCCTAGCTTCACCACTTAATCACTTGTGAGAATTACCAAACACAAATGGAGGACGCCGAGTGCATGCAATAATCTCTGCAAAGTGCATTGTTTACAAACAGTAATTAATATCACACCGTGTATTAGCAGGCTAAGTGACTGCGGTGCACTTATGTAATTGTACCAGAGAGGGTTGGTTTTCTTGCTTCTGTTTTGGCTAAGACACCCCTTGCTAAGGCTGCACACAACCTGAAAGCCATCTAAAAATCCTCCTGTATTCGATTCTGTATTTTGTGGGTGCTCTAGTACCTTATTCAAATGCAAAAACACAGCGTTTTCATTGCAAAACCCATGAATTAACCCGCTGGATGTCCCGGACACCATTAACCTGATAATTCATGCTCCGCACACATACTGTAAAATGGATTTATTTCTGTTTCTGCTGTAGAATGGGAAATAGCTCCCACTGTATTTGTTGGCAAAGCACTGGCTCAGACTGTCAGTGAGCTCTTTTTCTCTCTCGTGAAAGGATAGTTTGAACCGCGCCGTTTGTGGGAGTCTGGTATTCTACGATGAGGTAATTTCGGGCATCACATATACGGCTTTCATGGTCCGCGGAGCCTGACAGTCACAGCGGACTCCAGGAAATGGTCTGTGCGGTTCTGACATATGAGGGATCTATCTCGGACAGAATAACGTCTGGGAACAGGAATGAAGATTGACAACAAGTGGCACTAGGGCGGCAGACGGCTTCAAAATGAACTGCACAGGAACACTACCAACGCAGGATACCCAGTTAAACTTACGGTTTACGGATTACAATAAGACTGCAGATCTGTGGCACAGTTCAGCACAATGGGCAACTGCATTATGACGGACGTATTATTAGAATATCAGTAATTACGTGCACTTATTAAAGCGTACGTAAAATGGTTCTATTGTCGTTGGAATATAAACCATTGTATGATCTCGAATATACAAAAGGATAATTAGCATATTCATTATGATTTTAATATCTTTCACAATACTGTACATTTCAGGGAGAACCGTGCCATTGGAGCACAAGCGAGATATGACACTAATTAAAATAAGCTCAGTGCACACTAGGATATTTTCTTCTCTTTTTTCTGAACCTCAGAATTGACATATATATCGACAGCACAGAAACTGAAATACCTCACATGAAAGGTGGAGTAGTTGTCACGTACATCTGACCACCCTTGTTTTCTTCAGTTTCTTGTTCATTTTAATGCCTCTTACAATTAAAAGTGCATTTGTTTGGTCAAATATAATGATTGCAACAAAACTAGCTCATAGTAGTTTAATTTCAGAGCTAATATCTATCCATTTTCCAAGTTTTCTTGAAAAAAAACGAAATCCCTTCAGTTCTTACGTCAATATTTATGGCATTGTACTGACAAAAACAGTGTTTTTTGGCATCCCATGTTTTCTTTTCTGTCTGTTTTAGTCACATGATACACACAGGAGTTAGTACTGGATTGCACAACCATGGTTTTTGATCACTTTTGATGCTCCAGTCATGTTTTCCACAACTGTGTATGACAGCCAGATGAAGCTAATCTATTAAATAATAGCATGTTGTTTATATTAATTATATTGGTATTTATTTTGCACAGTGTGTTCTGGATTAGATTTCTTACACATGTACTTACCAAGTGCAGAAAAGATGCTAGTAAGGACATTATGACTTAAAATAACAGCCACCAGCAAAACATATTTAACTCATAAAGACCCAAATATCCACCGGTGACCAAAACCACCCACTGATCTAAAATGTTTAATAACTTTAAAACCACTAACCCTATCAATATGTTGAAATAACTGGTGGAAAATACAGTTTGTCATCTTTTCATGGTCGTCAGATATGACCCATTTGGACTTTCAGAGGCTCTGTAGTTACCATAGAAACACCGTCATCTTTTTTTTTTCTTTTTTTTTTAATTTAGTTTTTGTTGGACAAGGAGCAAGATATCTCTACCTTAACATTCATACATATGTTATCTATTACAGTCCTTTAAAATTTTTTTTTTTTTTACATACAAAACTGTCAAACATAGAAAGCAAAAAAACAGACAAACACATGAACTGAGTACTTACAGCTTTGGTATTTCTCACTTAAAAAGGACAATTACAGCTTCCATTACCTCTGGGTTCTTTAAACAATGTACATATTTATGCAAAAGTAAAACCTAAGCAAAGAATCATGATGGAGATTAAAAAAGAAATAGTAGCAATAATAACCTTTAGAGGAGTGATACAAATTCTGGGCGGCGAGAGGATACAAACTTTATCACTCTGGATTGTGATGGAGTAGGTCAGTTTTTCTATTTTAAAAATTTCCAAAATGGTCTCGTACTTATCTTCTAATGTTGGTGGAGTTGACACTGTCATCTTCTACAACATTGATTCATCCCTTGGAGTTGGATCAATAACAGTGGATGGACACACTGGGTTTATGTTCAGTTCATGATAGATTTAACTGAAAAAGTCACTTTTTGTTGTTGTTTTTGATAATAACCCTTAAATGTAATCCCATTCTGATGACTGAAGTGCATGATCAGTAAATTAAATATAGGAGAACCCCATTTTCACAAAAAAAAAAAAATTGCATAATATAGATATTATGATATGTGATGACTGGGTCTTTGTGGGTTATTAACTTTTGAACCCATAATCTAATTCATACATGTAAATAATTGGTGTAAAATGCAGTTTCTCAGCTTTTCATGCAAGTCATATATGACCCATTTGGACATTCAGAGGCTCTGGAGTTACCGTGGAAACACTGTCATCTTCTACAACATTGATTCACCACAAAAACAAATGACAGTGGTTGTAGACACACATTTCAGTTTTTAGGTGATGATATATTTTGCTGGTAAAAGTCACTTATGCTTCAGTTTTTGCTGATTTGACAAAAAAAAAAACCTTTGAATTTCCTTTGTGAACATATATACCTGATTTTCACTGAAAAATGGAAAATGCTTTGGATACTATTTTAAAAATAGCAATACATTTCTTGGGAAGTGCCACAAAGCAATCTCAGGTTTGAAGTCATTCCTGTGTTGGCGACTAAATTATTACATGCACGAGACACTTTCCCATGTTACATTGCTAGACCTGAGTCAACATGTACGAATGACTATAAAGTCAACCTTCTGTTCTGCCAAGGAGGTAATACTGTATAATTCTATGTTTGTCAAGGTTTTATTTTCTTATACTAACATTTCAATATCAAAATATCATAGCACCTATGTCATTTGGGAGTAGAGCTACAACAAAAGGGGCTGACTCTGCCTTTTTGCTGAACATTGCATGATTTTGCAAAAAAAAAACAAAACCAAAAACTCGTACACAAGTTTCCATGAATGTTGACATTCTGGTGCAGATCCGTAGATGTGTTAGTGTGACGTTTTCTATCACTGGAGAAGAGGCATTTGATTTTTTTTTTGTGTTGCTGTTGTGTTTTTTGTATCATCACCAGGTCTTTGTGGAGGTGTGTAGTCAACCTAGTCCCTTAAAAATAATTTTTTTGAATAAATGGCAACTATTTACGGATTTGACACAAATGTACCCCTCCTTCTCTTTTTATTTATTTATTTATTCTTATGTTTATGTGACCAGTTAAATTATTTTACATGACTTTGTTTTAGTATTATTTTCATTGTACTGTTTGTCAAGTTTCATTGTTATTTGTTCTTAAAAACATGCTAATTTAATTCTAAGAGTGTGTACCAATGTGCTTAAAATTAACCCTGTGGGGCTGATGATCATACCGCATGATCACATGGCGTGTTGTCTTTAAAGCGCTGAAACAAAAAAAAAAATGTTGTCACATGGAGCGCTGCTGTCAACTTTACTTGAAAGTGTGGATTTGAAACTCTCTCCCAGTTTTTATTAAGTGCAGGTACACCATGGAAAACCGGAGATATGATTGTTTTCATTTGATAGTAGAAAATAAGTTTTTTTTTTTTATTAGTTTAGTTTTTTAAATTTTTTTGTAAATATTTTTTATTGATTTTTGAAACAAGAAGACAAGAATCATCCCTCAGTTTGGAGGGACGCAGTACATCATTGAATATACAAATTTTTGGGGGGGACATAAAATAAAATTTAAAAAAATAATAATGACAAATAGGTTAATTAAAAAAAAGAAAAGAAAAAGATTGCTCAGTTCTGCTGTAGATCATGTTATAAATGCGCATTTATACTGGTGGGATGGGAGGGCAGGCGTTGCATTTCTGTCCATATATTCATCAATTTACAAACTGGGAAAACTGGTCGAATCAGCTGACACTACTCCACGCGAATTTGATGATTTTTGTGTATTTTTTGGCCCAATATATCAATGAAGTAGGTTACAGTGAAATAATAATTCTCTCCTTATATAGATGAAGTTGTGCTGAAAAAAAAAGATACCAAGCATGGGCATGGGAAACATGACAAAATCAAAAGTATTAAAAAACGGTTGAAATCGGCTCAGGAATTAAAGGGTTAACACTCGTATTGACTGTTATATTTGGCTGCCTTTCCTCCTTTTGTTTACACTTCGATAAAAATACCAACCAAAAAAACAAGGAAAATCCTCGTTCACATTCTGACTGGACTAAAAATGAAGTTTCAAACACAAACGTATTGCTATTTGTTGCAAGCCAAACAAATATCCTCTCATTTTGTACTCCACATCCCAGCAGAATGCTTTTTTTGGAGTCCATTCCCCTCTATTATAATTGGTGTCATGCCTGGTTTGGCTAAATAAGCCATTACGCCACTAAAAACTCTGGCTAAATAGACATCGCTGACACTCGGCTTAAGAAAACGGCACGCAATTACATCGACAACAAGCATAATGCGGTGTAAAGCCCATAGGATGATTTATACTAACATTAATAGGACTTCCTTGCTTTCAGGCTTGTTTTTTTTCCTGCGTCTTTTCTGGCTGAATGCCGTTCGTGTAACATTCAGATCATGGCAATAACGCTTGCTGTGTCATCTCCCTTTAACTTGTGTTTTAGCAGACTTTTACTGTAATTGAAGCGCATTAGCACAAAATGGATTCACCTCTGATCATTCAGTCATGCTCAGTGAAACTCTGTAAAACCCCAATTCACTGTCAGCTTTCCAGAGGAGCTTAATGCATTTTGTTAACAGAGAACTACAAGGTTAAAAGGTTAATATCTGGCAGTGACTACAATTCTCTATGCTATTGTAACAGAGCACCTCCTCCCTCTCTCTCTCTCTCTCTCCCTCCTCCTCCTTCCTTTTCCTCCCTCTCTCCCTGACTCTTTCATTCACAGTCACAGTTGTGTTTTTATGCCGGCGCACACTCACACCGATGCACATATGCACTTGCAGCACTCTCTCCCTCTCCTCCCCTCAGTGTACAAGTTGCGGCAGAGCCATCCATCCGAACCCGCAGACCATGAAATTAGGTTAAGACGTAAGGCTGTGAATGACACAGGTGTGGATAAAAATGAGAACATCCGAATGAAGAAGTACAGATCCAAGACGGCTGATACTGTAGTCGTTATAGGCATTCAGAATTATATTTCACAGCTTCCTCCTCCATTTTATTTAGCCCACTTTTCCTGTTGCGTACGGTCAGGACAGGGCATTAGCATCCACGCTGGGAGGCTGGGGGGGAAGGATATTAGTTAGCTCTGTCATAGTCCAAATCTCATTTCCCATAGAAAACTTTAAAGTCGCTCAAGCTTCTCTGCTCTCCTCGTCCCTCTTTCAGAAAGCACGGCTCTGTTTTTTTAATTTATTTATATTTTTGAAAGCATTCAGATTTTAATATATTGTTATTCAGCCACATTCTTCTTTTACAAGATTTCACAAGTGACAGCGCTTCTTTTTATCTTAATGCTAATATACCAATTCTATCACGAGATTCCCTGATAGATTTTTTTTTCTGATTTACAAGCTCTTATTCTTGTCTAAAATTAATTACTTTCATAATTGGATCAGTTCCTGTTAAACAACCAAACTGGCAGGGTTTAAGTTCATGAAACAACGTACGTTTGATGAAAACGAGTTGGAATAAAGAGGCAAATTCTACTCATTTTATACGTTTATGCTGTTTTAACGTTAGTTTTTGTTCTATTTCTTGGCAGCGGTGTGTTGTAGAGGTGTCACACTGAGACAGGAACAGCACAGAACTATTACACATGTTTTGGGCTTTCAACAGTTAGCCCTCAGATCACACCCATTTCTCCAACTCAATGAGTGACATGGAACACACTGACCTTAAATCCTTAGTCCGTTAAAAACATGTCTTTTGTCCTGCACCCATGCAGAAACGAAATTAATTCTCACAGCCCTGTTATTTAATTCTGAGTACTTTACCTTCTTTTAATTATTTTAATAATCCTTATATTGCTCTCTTGTATTCTGTGTTTTCTTTGCTCAGAATGTCTTCCTTTTATGACTTTATTTTCCTCTGGATATTCAGTTTGTTTATCTAAGAGCACACTGAACTGCCTCAGAGTATGAAATGTGTGATATTGTAAATAAACCTGCCCTACCTTCAGTAATGAGGCTATAATATAATTAAGTGTGTTTTGATCTTTTGTCTTCCTTGCTGAGGTTTCATTTGCAGCTGTTGACGACTCTTTTTCATTTAGCTCATTTTTTTAAATGCTTGTGCTGAGGATCGGCGTCGCTGAAACAGATCCCTGACAACTCTCCAAAGGAAGGTTCAGACTTCGGAAGGATCCTGGACATCAGGACAGTCCTCCAGTGAAATGCAATGATGTTAGCGATATGTAAATGAACGTCTGACTCTGACAAACACCTAATACTGGATGGAACAGACGCAGACGCTTTGGTCTGACATGGAGTGGAGCCGCAAAGGCAAGTTACAGCATAGAATTTATACATATATATGCAAATTAGGGTGCAACGCCATCATTTTCTAACATTTGTATTTTCTTTTCTTTTTTTTCAAAGTGTTTTAATTGCATATAGAGTCACAGAAAAGCATAATTAAATCATTGTTTTTTTGGTTTTTATCCCCAAACCCATGAACATTCCCACCCTGCTGCATCAAAATAACTTAATTAATTAATTAATTAATTTTATTATTATTATTATTATTATTATTATTATTATTAATAATAATAATAATAATAATAATAATAATAATAATAATAATAACTAGAAAAGCACTCAGAGAGCGCAGACCTCCACCAAGATAGTGTTTGTACTTTCATCCACTCGATGGCACTGAATGACCTCATATGGAACTCTGTGCCGCCATGCCCTATCTCGCAATGATAAGAATCCTATTAAAAATTCCTGGATCCAGACGGTGATCCAGATCACCTCCAAAATTTAACCATCTCTTCCTTGACCCAGAGCGGACATATCCTGAAAATTTCATCAAAATCCACCCTTAAATGTTTTAATTATGTTGCTGACAAACAAACAAACCCACAAACGTTAGCAAAAACATAACTTCCTTGACAGAGGTAATAAATAAAGAACACCGATATTCGTCACAGACTCATATTAATAAGTCTACTGTGGGATAAGTGACGGATCTACCTCTTTTATTTGATTCAGAACAGGTTGCCAGGTACTGAAAAACTTACTGGCACATCCTCTTATAGAATATCTGATTTTTTTTCCAGTGTTAAATGATGTAAAAGATCCAGAAACCAAGATTTAAATGTTGGAGGTTGTTTATCTTTCCATTTAAGTCGTATTAGTCTTCGAGCCAGAAGAGTGCTGAAGATAATCAGATTTTTCTATTTTTGGTTAAAATGAAAAGAATGTGATGAAACGCCAAATACTGCAATTTTTGCCTCAGGTCCAATATGAGACCCTGTTGCATCAGAAAGAAATGTAAAAAATAGACTGGCAAAAGTTTTTCAGTTGAACAAAACCAGAACAGATGAGACAGTGTGGCCGGTTCAGCTTCACAACGATCACAAGAAGGATTCAAGTCCGATTCCACAACATTGTAATGTTGGTTTTCATGTTCTTAAATGTGTGGATAAGAAGCCCAACAATTAATTCTGTAACATATCCACATGAGTGCAGACAGGGAATGAAACACCAATGCCATTTTTCCAAACATATTTTCTTCGTTAACCTACAAATGCTCAGATAAACTTAAAACTATGGACATAGGGGTGCCACTTTCAGACAAGGAGTGGGAAAAGGCACTTCTTAGGGTCGGTTCCCCCTCCATATGTTCACCACATTCCTTAATTCAGTTTTAGATTTTCCATAGATTACACTGCTCTGAAGCTAAACTCATAAAAGTATTCCCTGACTTACAGTAAACCCCACCTGCGACAGGTGCGAACAGGCCCCACCAATGATATCCCACATGTTCTGGTCCTGCTCCAACCTCATCCCTTTCTGGAATTCTTTCTTTGATTTCATTTCCAGGACATATGGGTGCTGTCTTCAGCCATTTCCCCCTTCAGCTATTTTTGGTCTCATTTCATGTACAGTTGACTCAATCCCTCCAGTTAAGCTACAAAAAGTCATGGCCTTTTCATCTTTACGGGCGAGGCCAGGGTTGGCCACCCCTGGGCTTGGCGTGCCATTCTTTTCAAATGGAAGAACTCAGAACCTCCAACAAACAGTCAATGGATCAGAAACACCAAGAAAAACCTGGCCTGGAACTGTAGATACCTTTTAAGCTGCTTTTATTGTTGTTGACCTGTTTTTTTTATTTATTTATTTATTTATTTATTTATTTATTTATTGTCTTTCTTTAAATATACCAGAATGCACTGCCTTGACCACATGTGTCAAACATGTGATCCTGGGGCCAAGTCCAGCCTGCCAAAGCTTCAGTCCGGCCCCTGGGATGAATTTGTAAAATGCAAAAATTACACTGAAGATATTAACAATCAAGGATGTTCAAATTATTTTTGGTCAATCAGTCTAAAATGGATCAGAGCAGTAAAATACTATTATAATAACCTACAAATAAGGGTGCACCGATACTACTTTTTTGAAAACCGATAGGAGTACGAGTACAATCATTTCTGTACTTGCCAATACCTTCCGATACCAATACTCCATATTTAGGCTATTTTGAGTTTTGATTGAAAATTAGCTAGTAACAAGGTGGATATTTGTTGAAATAAGCCATCTAATTAATGATTTGTAAAATAACAATATCAATAGGCCTAGTAATTTTTTATCACATCATACACAACTGTCATTCAATGTGCTTGAGAAAGAGAAAGAAGAAAAATATTATAGAAAGTAAGACTGTAGATAACTAACCCTAATAATAAATACTACTGGCAATAAAACTGGCATTTCTGATTATTTATTTGGTTGGGGGCCGATAGAAACAACTCACTGGAACATATGGGGCTGTAAATTCTGCGGTGTTGTGCGATCTCAGAGGGACTTTTTTTTTTCGGACGGACGTTGGTGGTATCGGTGCATGGTATCAGCAACTGTTTGACGAGTACGAGTATATTAGTGAAGTATCGGGGCCGATACCAATACATCCCTACCTATGAATAATGAAAACTGCAATGTTTTCTCTTTATTTTACTGTACAAAAAAAAAAATTAAAGTTGAATTACATTAAAATGCTTACATTTACAGTCTAGCCTTTCCTTAAAAAAAAAAAAAAAAAAAAAGTGGAAAAACCTTAATTCTCTTAATGGAATTCTAATAATATTCTGCCTTTTATTTAATGCTTGATCTATTTGTAGATCCACTGTGATCTCTATGGAGTGATGCACATATATAAATGGTAGACGCAGGCGTAATATTGGTTTGTTTTGGGGGTTTTTTCAGATTCAGATATATTTATTCATGCACAAAGAGAGAGAACATATTATACAAGTGCAGTTTACAACAGATGTACGTGAAAGGGAACCCCAAGGAACCAATACTGCTTATAGAAAGGGGACCCAAACCACCAACAACATCCACACCTCTAATCCCTCACAACCCCCACCCCCTGTGACAGACCTTCATACTCATCTACATCTACTTTTGTGTTGTCATCATTACACACCACACACCCACCTACACAAGCATCCACACAATCACACATAAGTACACGTACCCGCACATACCCAACATTTCCAAAATACATGATTCAGACAGAAATTATATTACACATAGCAAGACAGAAGTTTCTTTCAAACATTTTTTTTTTTAAAGCAGCAAGGGATTGTGATAATTTAATAAACCCATCTAGTCCATTCCAAATCTGCGGACCTCTGCAAACAACACTCAGGCTGGTACATTTAAAGGGCAACTTCGGTCATTTTCAACATGCTTTCTATTGCTCGAGCTCCCCGAGAAACGCCTGTACCAAAGACGGAGAAGTTTTAGTGCAACCTACATCGAGATTTTTGACTGGAAAGTTAGCGCTCACAGCAAACCCATAGGGGCAATTTTTTAGGTTGTGTTTTTAGCCCAAACAAGTTGATTGTCGAGCGCACTTACTCATTCTTCAATGAAGAGTTGCTTTGAACAGTGAGTAAGTGCGTTTAATGATCGACGTGTTTGGGCTACCGGAAGCCAGGGCTGTAAACAAACTGGTAAGTTGCTACTTGAACAAACACACTGTTTTAACAATGTTTTCATTTGCTTTGAGTCATAAATGCCACAGGGTTGTGTTGTAAGGTGTCTTCGGATGTTGTGTGACCTTTGTGGTAAGATTTGGAGCATGTTAAGATGTTAAAAACACAACTTAAAAACCTGTCCATCTGGGTAAGCTGTGAGCGCTAACTTTCCGGTCAAAAATCTCGATGGAGGTTGCACTAAAACGTCTTGCGTCTTCGGTACAGGCATTTCTCGGGTAGCTCGAGCAATAGAAAGCATGTTGAAAAGGGCCAAAGTTGCCCTTTAAGTTTACGCTTTTTTCCCCAATATGAGGCTTTTTTTCTTTGTGTTGTGAGCATGCAGGGGACGGGAGATCGGGATCAGCCCACTTTAGCGGTTATTGAGTTGGTTGATAACCTGATACATAGTACAGGCATTGTGATCGATGTTGAGATCAGGAAGCTTCAGGAGATCAAGTAATTGTTAACATTACATTTATTTTACTCAAGAATTTTCAGGTTGTTCATATTTGTTCATGTTATGTCCGAGTACAATTTGTACATGGAACCATTTTCATTACGGAATTTTAGGGTTTTTTTCACTTTAAAGTTATTTTCCTGTTGTTTCTATTATTTCACTGGTCCGGCCCACTTTATACCATTTTAGGCTGAATGTGGCCCCTGAACTAAAATGAGTTTGACACCCCTGCTCTCGACTGTCTTGTTATGTGTGTTTTGTTTGTATTGCCCTTTTTTTCTCTCTCCATGGCTTGTGTTTGTTTATCATGTCCAGTGTCAATGTCTGTATTAGGAACACACTTGAAATTATAAATGGAAAATTTTTAAATGACGCTAAAATAAAAATAATAAAATACAAATATAAATAAATTATAATTAAAAATAAAATGAAAACTTCTATACATGTTGGAAAGCTCTATAAATAAAAGTAAAACAAAAAAACAAACGTTAAACTGTGGATGCTGTGGAAGAATAATGAACGTAGAAGTAACACAATGAGATGTAAACTTCCGTGACATTAAGTGTAGTTTGTGGTTGTGGTTCGTTTCGACCATGCTTAAGGCATGTGCTTATTTCTCCAGAATGAAAAAAAACCCAAAACATTTATTGTATAGACCACCGTGTTTCAGGATCATCCTTATCATTACAAAAAATAATGAAAAATAAAGAAATATATTGTAAAAACTCTTTTAAAAACATTGATTTTAGAAGGTTTTCACTTGATCTTGTGTTTTATGTAAACTCGTTTTGTTTTGATGTATGAAAGTTTTATGTCTGTCTGTAAATATTTTAATGTAAGACTGCCTGTCTTGGCCAGAACACTCATGGAAAAGAGACTTTTAATCTCAATGAGGTTTTCCTGGTTAAATAAAGGTAATTAAAAATAATAAATAAAACATAATAATAGGGCGACACGGTGGTGCAGTGGTTAGCACTCGTGCCTCACAGCAAGAAGGACCCGGGTTCGATTCCCGGGCGATCCT
>JAQQZY010000011.1:16353320-16363732 GCA_030068375.1 Ostorhinchus rueppellii
AAAACATGGAAAATGGATAGATATCAGCTCTGAAATTAAACTATTATGAGCTATTTTTGTTGTTATTATTATATTTGCCCAAACAAATCTACCTTTAGTTGTACCAGGCATTAAAATGAATTTTCCGTGTTGTCATATGTCATGGTACTGTATGTGTTGTCTGCTATTGTGTGAAATGATGGTAGTGTGAATACGTGTGTGCCACTTTTTGCAAATAATTAAAAAATGAACAAGGAACTGAAGCAAACAAAGGTGGTCTAATATTTTTTTCCGCCACTGTATCATGCTGCATCCCTCACACATCATAACTCCTGTGAAATCTGCCTCTGCCAAATTTAAGCGGCATATAAGCACAGCTCTCAGGCCAACCGTATCTGACTCACCCCCTACCCCTCCGCCTCCCTCCATCCTTCATGTGTCCGAAACAGATCCCGTCCAGCCACTTCATTCCCCCCACTTCATCCTTCACATGTTCGCAAATTTATTTCTCTCTATCTCTCGACTCTGGTCAGCCCACTTCCCTCCCTCCATCGAGCCAATCTCTCCGGCGCTCTCCTTGCTCGGTGACAGTCTCATCACACTCTATCAATCAGGCTTGTGAGGCCCGGGCGCAGTGCAGCACAGCGTCGCACAGTCCTAGTCTGGTCCCATCAGTGCCAGTCAGTCTCCCTCACTCTCTCAGTCACTTTAAAACGGTTTAGGTTGCCAGATATAGTCTGCTTCCCCCACCCCGATACAGGTCAGGAGATGGGTTGGATTGAGCCGGAGTCAAGATTCAGCTTAGCGCTTGATTTGATATCGCTTGACGTATTCTCTGGCCTGTCTCGGCACTCAAAACGGGCAATTCCTCTTTGAAACAAAGATGGATACTCTGGCACATGATCAGCAAATACTTCCCTCTCGTGAAAACGTATAAAACGGCATGTGAGCCTATGTGCTCCAAGCATTCGCTGACAGGAAATGATACAAGAAAAAGACGTCAGAGCGCTCTTTTTCTCAGCTTATCAGTTGTTGTTTTCAGTTTCTTACCTGCTGCAGGCCTCATCCTGTGGGTGATGTACCAGGATAGAGAACTGCATAAATAAGAAAGACAAAGAGGAACAGAACAGCTTAATCAACCTGTCTATACGGCGGCATTTTTCCTCATTTCTTTGAGGCAAGCGTTGACTCAAAAGCACACATTAACAGTACGCACCCGGTGTGCAAAACCATTTACGCTGCTTATTTAATTAGCAGATTTTTTTCGGCATTATGTCGCAACACATGTATAGGAAAAGGCACGGAGATGCTTGTTTTTTCCAAACCAGATTTTAGTTGAAGGAACAGAAAATTGGATGAGCAGTAGAGAACGTCTTAACCACAGTTATCGATTGGCTTTGTGAATTATAATGAAAACAAGCGTAATTACATTTTCCTTGAAGTAGCACAACAAATTAGGCTTGCGAGTTATTCTGGAAGCAAAAGACTAACAGTATATTTAAAAAAAAAAAAAAAAAAAGAGTCTTGCATTTAATGTGCTGGGAAGATTTTCTCAGGCTGTTTTCTTGCTAAATGCCTTAGCAGATGCTGCTGTGCCCATACAAGCCTGTGGACTAATACACTTGTAAATGATTAGCTACGTATTTAACCAACAGGGAGAAATACGCTTTGGGTGGTTACAAACAAAAAACTGAGTTGGGGATAAACATTCTTGTGCAGCACAGAGCTTTAATTTAACTCATTATCTTTTAAAATTTTATTGTAGTGCTTTATGACCGTCATATGAGATGATGAGCAGTAATGATTATGAATGCCATGATCGCAGTCGTCTCTGGCCAAAACATGCTATTGGTTTTGTGTCTGTATGAATGTCTTTGGCTCATTTGTGTGCAAACAACCCAACTAGCTATTTTATTTTACTGCAAGGTCTTCCCAGGCATTAGACGGAACAAAATGTTTTATTTAGCATTTTAAGGTCTTAAACTGTTCATGAAAAGAGAGCAGAATTATGCAGGTGAGGAAATGCCTCGTTGCTAGCCCCTCCAACGTGAATTCATCAATAGTGTGTTTTGCCGAGTTCCTTGTTATCTGGATTCTCTCTACACACCCTGTTCATGCTAATGAATCCACAAATTAAATTGTAGAACAGAGGAATATTAGGGCGCCTGTCGTTTTGATGTGGTGAGGAATACTCAATTAGGACGGATTTGGCCCCCGTAATTATTACATTATAGCTAAGATAAGTGTTCAATGGCAACAAATGCTTTGATGGACTCCATTCTGTAACAAAGGCAACGGGTGAGCAAGGACGAAAATGCCAGAACAGAAGAGCGAAAGGGTATTAAAAAAAAAAAAAAAAAAAAAAAAGAAGGCAAGTGAGAAAGTGACAAGAAAGCTATCGCACGGGAGCCCCTGTCTGCAGCAGCCATATTTCATTACACAGCACCAAAGCTTAGGAGGCAATCAAGCATATTTAGCCATCCTCGTCTCGCCCCCCCCCCCCCCCCCCCAAAGCAATTATTACTCCCCAGTTTTTTACTGTGCTTTGCCATGGGGAAAATGAACCGCAGTACTTATCAGCTCAATGCATACACAAGTGAGTGGGGTGGAGGGCATGTAGGTGTGCATACGTGTGTGTGTGTGTGTGTGTGTGTGTGTGAGCAAGGGCACGCATGGACACTTGTGTTTACGTGGGGTAGGGGGTGGGGGTGGGTGGGGCTGCAAAGTGACCAGTGGTGAGCAATAGGTTACCTTTTTAAATCCCATTAGAGTCGTAACATCAGCACATTTAGGGGCAGCAGGCAGAGCGAGGGGAGATAGAGAGATAACCATAAACATGTCACCAAAAATGCATTGTTATTTGCATTCATATTGGAAAGAGCCAAATTGATGTGGGGTCAAACAGAGAAGGTGAGGGTTTATGACCTGTGCATAGCTCTGCTGTCAGCATCTCTGATCTATCGGACCGGCCAGCCTTGTCAGGCATTATGCCTGATTATATTATCGTGGCTGACGATCAATGCGAAAGAATGATCGTTCATCCACAAAGGGGAGTTTGAAGCATAAAGAAGAATGCAAACAGTCCATTCTTTAGTAATATCGTGGATGGAATTACGTCTCCTACCCTGAACTCATCTACTTAAGTGCCTGCCCGTGAACAAATATCTTGGCTTGATCTTGCTCCTTTATTCAGTCTATGTGTGTGTGTGTTTTTTAGGGGGTTTTTTGAAAAATGATGTTTTTCTAATAGTGAAGTGGAAGAACTGTGAAATTAAAACAAAAAAAAAAAAAAAGAAGGAAAATAAATGCACTTCACTATTCTGTGTGTTTTGAGCCGCTAATGTGTGCTCATTTGGGTGGCACAACAGCCAACTGCAGCATTAGTCCCCATCTGGGGACTTGTGTTTTGGTGAAAGTGCTTCTCCATTCGTGAGACTCTTCAGTTCTGGGCACCCTCCCCGAGCCCATAACTCAACGTCCCTCTATCACTCCCATGCGACTGGCTGTCATAATCATCAGCATTATGTTACCTCAATGGGCCTGATTTACAAGTCTGGACATGGCACCAGCTCTGCGCCAAGGGGTAAACATGAGGCTGTTTGCTCCAGCCAAGCCTATTTCTCCCAACTGCATTTAACAGAGAGGAAAGACCCGTATTCAGAGCAGAGTAGTAGCTTTTCACATGTGTGATTTGTGTACAAAAGTGCAAATAAAGCCTCTGAAAAGACTGAGGCTGTTGTGCAACATACTGTAGCCTCTGAAAGGTTGGCTTTTTGCATAGAACACACTGCGGTCTAATTTATGAATGATCAGATTTCAATTGTCTCAGGCTAAAATGATTTTAAGTAGAAAATTACAAACAATTGACATAAATGCCACAATAATATGAAACTGTATCATCTTTCCCCCTCCATCTGATGGGATATGGTGTCACTTTGCTTTAAATGCTGAAATATAACATATTCCAGGAAGCAATAATATGTGTTATTATGTGTCTTTGGATTTGGATCCTACATTTTTTTCACCTTGAGGCACCACCTGGCCCTTTTTCTAACCCCCTCACCCATTCCATAATATTATATTAGCCCATATTCATCCACATATTGCGGCGGCTAAGTGATAGGCTACATAAATCAATTTTTATATACACACACACACAATAACAGTTATATGCGGCTTCAAAATCGTCTGCTGATAGCTGCCATTTCTTATCACTGCAGTTGAATACAGCACAGTTATGAAGGCACTTTTGCTTGGTGTCTAAATGGCGTAGACTGAGAAAGGGGGATGCGTTTTTGTTCAAATTACTTAAGCTGGCCAAAAAGCTTTTTGTAGAGCTGCGTGGTAATGAAAATTCACTGAGAAGAGGAATAAATATTGTATGGTGAAGAACAGTTCTGATGACTCAGAATCCTCTATTTTCCAGTATTTTCTTTTCTTTTTGTGTATTTCTTATCCTGCATCCTAGATCCTTATATGCATATCATCGAGGTAACGCAAACAGTCGTGTGTTCTCATTTGTTTGGTTGACAGTAGGATTGTGCAAAAATGAATGTGCTGATTTTCCTGAAACTTGCCATAAAGGTCGGGCACTGGCTTTTTTTTTTTTTTTTCAAGTTGATGCAAAAACTACAGCCGGAACATGTTAAAAGGGAGTGGATCTCAACTTATGTATTGTTTGATTTATTTACATTTTAATCATTTCAAACTGTTAACACTGGGCCATCCAGTTTTTGCACATACCTGAACCCTTTCGTGCATGAATTACGAGAACATTTGTCGAGATTTTTTTCTTGAGTGTATTTATTCGACTGTAGTCATGAAAAAAACAATACGATTCAGTTTTTTTGTTTCATGGATTTACAGAAATGTTATTCTTGAAGCAAAGAAACATGTATTTAAAACCCAATATCAGAAAGTGGTTTGAAAACAATGAAATAAAAACTATCCTTAATTTTTAATGCTGCTAATCTAATTTTTTATGCTTTTATTAATTTGTGTTGTGTTTCTCGTGTTCTGTACAACACTTTGGTCCACTGTAGTTGTTTTATAGTGCTTTATAAATAAAATTAGATTGGCTCTGATGTTTTCTCCCTTTTTAACATATTCTAACACTAGTTATTACTCACTTCATGGAGATAATATGCAAAAAAAAAACTTTTCAGTCTGACGATTTACACCTTATTTACATTTAAACATGTTACGACAAATCAGGTTTATCAAGAACAGTGACATTAACAACTAAAACAACAAAACTCACGAATATACAAGAGAAAAGCTGGAGAACAACTGTCCACTGGAGTGACCACTATGCATGAAAGGGTTAAAAATCATCCCATTAAATATTACCAAGAAGCATCAAAAGTAATCATACAGCTTTCTAATAACTTTCCCAAACTACTTCCTAAACATGAATGCTTGTATAGTATCCCCTCCGATTTATTTGACTTTATACGTCCGTCCCTGAAATAAGGGTGAGTGTAATTCCACCATCTGCGGTATTAATTTGAAACGCCTAATACATGAGCTAATCAAGCATGTTTATTTTTCATACTGTGGAGTTGTAGGCTTTAACATTTACGAGGAAATGTGTACCCCGTAGTTAATGAACGAAGCTGAAATGAGCTCTTTCATAACTGTGAAGTGAAATCAGCGAAAACACAGGGCTCATATCTCTTTGCTCATAATGTTCCAGCAGAAGAGAATTCGATTTTTTTTTTTTTTTTTTTTTACCCCCCCTCAAATGGCATCAAGTGGAAGTGCGAGGATGGTGGAGGAGGCGGAGGGGCCCCGTCGGCGGACAGTGTGATGTCATGAGACTATTTGATAGACAAAAGCACAGCAGGAGAGAGAAGAGAGGAAGTGGGATTCAGGACTACAGAGCCAAGAGACACTTTCTCTTTCACTCTCTTGCTCCCAACTGCTCCCAGTGCCAGAGACACGGGCCGCTGCACAGACAGATGGCGAGGAGGTGTGTATGCATGTGTATACGCGAGTGTGTGTGTAAGCTGGGTGGTGACGCCATCCTGCTTTGTACAAGTGTGAGAGCGCAAGAGATATAAGGGGAAATAAAGGGAGGAGGGGAGGTGGAAACGCCGCAGAGGTGTGTACGTCTGTGTGTGTGTGTGACTGCTGATGCTTTCCATGTACATATTAACCCATGTGATGTTATTCCACATCCAAATGGCTTGTGTACTTCATTACAGCTGCAATAAAAGTTCATTTGTGCCTGTCACTTTGTGTTCACTCGTCATACTGCGCAGAGAAGACGCTCCACGTTAAAGCTCAGGTTGATGAAAACTGCACACCTACTTTAGAGCTGTGGGTGTGTGGAGCATGTGGGTGGAGACATTGTGCATTGACAGACTGCCATCTACTGGATTTGATTGTAATTTCATTGCTATTTCAGCCTCACATGCGGTCTTGCATACAGTACTTGCATGCTGTTTTTATTCTTTTAATAATAGAATCAGCAGCGTTCATACACACATCTACTGTTATTCATGTGCACTAAACAAAGCACTTACTGAGCTCATTTGCATTGAATTAGCATGTATTTATATGGATTCAATGCAATTACCCTCTTAAAACAGCTTGATTGTAGAGAAAATTTAATGACTATTATGTAACTGGAACTGAAAATGTAAAAATGCAATTATTTAACCTGTTTATCAGTTTATTTGGTAGGAAAACTGCACATTAAATGATCTGTACTGAGGCAACATCAGATGTAAATATGCCAGATTATAGCTAAAATGCTAATTTGCAAAAAACAAAAATCAAATCACAAAATGTATAAATGCACAGAAATGTATATGTGCAGCATCTTTTCCTTAAATTCTAGTCACAGTACAAGCCACAGCAGTAAAAAAAAAATTTTTTTAAAAATCGACAAGAAACCATTATTTAGATGAGTGCGGAGCATCTCGTCATTTGACTTCTTATGCTAATGTGCTGTGCCATAGTCAAAGCAAACACCCAATGACTGGGATGCTGGAAACACATCACACTGCATCACACGGAGTCGCTCTGCCAACTCTGGAAGGACAAAAAGGGACGAACAGCACCACCTTGTGACTGTTTCAGACTGTCTGAAGTTTGGCATTCAACCATGATCTGACTGAAAAGTAGCCAAATAGATAAATTTGGGTGAGTTTGAAGCCAGAACAATTAGATTCTTACTAAAGGAGATGTTGATTTACATTCCTCTCGGAGTCATTTTGGGGATTGTAATTGAATTAAGTGCGCAGACCTTTTTCAATGACTGGTTCATAAGACTTGGTTTGCCACCGGTGGTTTTTCAGTGATATGGCATGAGGCGTAATGTGATTAATTAGGCAGTCGTGTCTATGAAACAATAACTAATGGCACTGTTGGTGTTTTTGTGCTGTGGTTGTTTTTTTTTTTGTTTTTTTTTTTGTGTATAACTGTTTGCGATTACATTCGTGTACCTCGGATTCGACTTCCTATCCTGTCATGTCAAAATGCACCGGAACCATTACCTGTCAGAGGACTAATGCGCTGCTGGCGTGCAGTTAATGGTCATGAAATATGCACCAGCCTTCAAATACCTCACCCACAGAGCCGTGCATTTCATTAAACACACAAGAATCCTCGGCTCCCCTGCAAAATTATCCCTCCTTTGCAGAGAAAATAAAATGAATTTTCATGCTCATTTCCTTATAACCTCAGTAGGAATGTAATTTAAAAGAATTACCGGTTTTATTACAACAGATTAGGGGAGGCTATAAAATTGGACCCACAACACATCCTGTGAACAACAGCACAATGTGAGACTACAGTTTCCACTGTAGTCATTTAAAAGGTTATCACAAGTTGTCACTAATCATTTTCTTTTATTTTTCTGATTCACTTTGTGATTCACTGGTCAGTACTTTAATGTCTAATCCTGTATGTTTGTGGCTTAGTAGAGATTCACCCTGGGAAAGTGCTTGCTGCTATCTGACATGAAACAGATTTGATCCATTTTGCGGCGCATATCTGTCTTTTACAGACAGCCGGTTTTCAAAAGAAATATGTCAGCAGTCTGGGGATTATGCTTTTTTGCAAATCACCAAAAGACCCAACCTGCCCGGCATTTCTTTGGTTTGACAATGCAGAACGCAGAGCAAAAAGTCCTTTCCATTTAGATAGGAATTTAGATGGGAATTATTTTGATCTTCTTTTATACCCATTGTATTTTGTAACTTCAGATGTTTTAACTATTAACTTCATGCACGACTGAGTTACATGATTATGTTGCTTAGCCAATGAAAAGTGATTTATCAGTAAAAAAAAAAAAAAAAGGCAGGAAAAAGGTTCATAATATTGTTCGACAGATGTTGAGTGAGTACACACATCATCATCATCATCATCATCAATGATCCAGATTTCTTCTTTTAACTGAGAGTAAAAAGACATTCTGTTTACTCTGCTGGAGAGAGCGCAAATCTAGCAAAACACCCCGGATAATCAGATAAACATTTTCAGCTGACAAAGTTTAGACAAACCAAACGTATCCGAGTGCAGCCGTGCAGGATGACCAGCGCTGCAATAACATAAGATCAGAAAAAAGAAAAAAAAAAAACGTGATGGCCCATTTCTTATTTGATGTTAATTACATATCAGACAAATAAGAGTTGAATTATTTTCTTCTTTAACCTTTTCATGCAAGAATCATTAGAACCTTAGCGAATATTTTATTCTTGAGTGTTTTTATTATCTTTAGGCATGAAAAAATCAATGCAGTTGAATTTTTTTTACGACCCTATTTTTCATGGAGTTACAAAAATGCCCACTCAGCTGGATACTATGTGTTTAATTTTTGAAGCAAAGAAACACGTATTTTAAACCTATCATCAGAAAGTGGTAAACTGTGTGAAAACTATGAAATAAAAATATTTTAATACTGCGAATGCTGTTTTCTCACATTTTAACATACTCCAATACTAGTTCTTACTCAATTGAAGATAATATGCAAAAAAAGTAAACTGTTAATTGCACTCCAATCACTATTAGCAATTGATTTACACTCAAACATGCTACTACAGATCAAGTTTACCAAGAACAGTGATGTAACAGTAATGGTATGAATGACAGTGTATTATGGGATGGTGCATAAGAGCCCACTGTGTTGGCTGATATGGAACTAAAACTACAAAAACCCATGAAAAGAAAGAAAACAGCTGTGGAATAGACGTCCACTGTAGTGACCGCTACACATGAAAGGGTTAGGTTACACCCACATTTTCAATCAAACTTGGAAAAAAAAAAAAAAAAGTCTGAGTACTGTTCAACATGATTCCTGTGGAGGTGTTCGATGAAGTTAGTCATATTTGTGTGTTGTAGTGACAGCTTGGCAGAATAACTTCTACTTAACCCTTGTGTGTTCTTGCAGGTCATAAGTGACCCACTGCCATGTTTAGCTGCAGAAAAAATACTTGAAACTATCTTTCTCCAACTTGAAACATGATGACTTTTCCTGAACAGACCCCATCATTAGAAAAAGTGATACTTTGTCTTTGTTTATGTTTCCATGTGGGCTGCACCCCACCTGTGACCTGTGAATTATAAAAGTATTTAAACACCAGAAAAAAGTTCAAAGGCCACACACAAACTCTCTCGAACACACACACACGTACATCAAAGAAACTGGATTGATGTACAAATTGAACTTGCCTTGACCTGCACCTGCATTCTTGACCTCCAGCTAACCCCTCACAGCACACAGGCTCCCAAACAAAACAAAGTCAGACATAAAAAAAACAAATTCAGTCCAGAGGATAAAAAGGTCCCCTCAATCAAAGGAGCCCGAGTTGGATCCTGCTGAAGCCATGAGGAGACGTTTCACTGTCCAACAGCTATTTTTTTTATAATTCACTTCCGAAAAATTTTAAAAGAATAAACTGTCGACAAAAAAGTTGTCGACAGATTGTTGACTGTTTTTTCCCTCTCAATATAATTAATTCATAAGTAATTACTTTACTTTATATAATAAAAGTAATAAACCTTTATTGTGTAAAAGAAAACTTTTATGACAGTTGGTTTGTGGTAAAAAAAAAAAAAAAAAGTGTAATAATGTTCACTGATGATGGTCTTTTTCTATTGTGTAACAAAACAAAACATACATGATAAAAAAGGAATTAGATTGATAAATAACAGGTTGTTTCATCATGCAAAATAGATTTTGGATTTAAAATTCAATTAAGCTGCTTTATTCTGGGGCTTTGGTAGGTAACCAAGCAGGTGAACAGAATGTTAAGATCACACAAGGGTTAAAATATACACTGTATTTTTTGCCTTTATTTTATGTGGAAATGAATCAGTAGGCTTTACACCGATCATATCGGCTCTATCGGATCGGCTGATATTTGGCATTTTTTGAAATGTTCGTGATCGGCCGTCATGTCATAAATCACTGATCCGATCAATGA
>JAQQZY010000011.1:16369473-16385102 GCA_030068375.1 Ostorhinchus rueppellii
CGCCCGGGAATCGAACCCGGGTCCTTCTTGCTGTGAGGCACGTGTGCTAACCACTGCACCACCGTGTCGCCCCTCTCTCATATTTAAAAAAAAAAAAAAAAAAAAAAAATCATCATTATTCTGTCGATATCAGCATCACAGTCAACTCCCACTAACACTATTTGCCTGGGAGGCTTAATCTGTCATTTGAAAGAAAAGAAAGTCTTATATTGAAATGCAGTTCTAATATTTGCGTGTTTTTTCATAGTCTGGTTCAACAATGCACTTTCTCATTTGCTGCAACAGTGCACTATAGGAAACACAAGCAAATGTGTCAGGTTTGATATGGTCAAGTTGAGGAATGAAAAATATCCATTTTTAGTTTCAAACTGTGCCAGTCAAGCAACGTGAATGCTTTGAGTCTTTTGATGTTTCTCTGACTATGAAAAATGACACCTGAACAGGAAAAAGTGCAAAACTGCAGACTCGTTCCAAACACACTTTTTTTGCCATTCTACTCTTCAGTGATTTTGCAATGATGGGTATGATATATGCTGATTTAACTCGCATATACGTGCAGTAAGTGTGAACGCGCCAATGAATATAACATAATTTTCTCACTTTTGCAGAAAAAAAAACAGCAAAGTGTTACAGTGTTTCCCTCAGGTGCAACTCCAGCTAAAAATGATCATCCAAGGTCAATCATAAAGACTCCACTTTGCATCTCGGTGGCATCCCCTTAGTGTTATTAGAAAATATCTTCACCATTTCTCAACTCATGAGGCTGTATTTGCATAGAATTAACCTCAAAAGACATATTAAAGACAGGCCTAAATCTGACGTGCCTTTGGAATAGCTTATGCACATTTGCATTCCGTTTGCCTCCTGTGCAGGTGATAAAAGAGTATTAAGCCTGGATTACAGTATTTGATTTTGTGTGTGTGCGTGCTCGCTTGTGTGTGTAATGACTATATACTTAGCTGTGTACTTGAATATGTGCAAACTGGATTCTGCTGTAGCTGTTTTGGCATGCCTTCCTGTAGCCAGCAGGCCCAAAGAGAGCAGTGTGTTATGCCAGGCTGCCATGTTACTCATGTGACCTCATGAAAGTACAAGTCGCTTCAAGCCATATAATAAATCATATTGGCCAGGGCGGGCTCACAGCACATGCTTATACACACATACACAAGTACACACACTTATTTGTTAGCCATAACACAGTATGCTACGTTTGAGGACGATGAAAACAGCTTTACACCGTGACCTTTGGAGGAAAGAGGATGGACGAACACTCCATTAAGTCGCAACCTGATAAACAGATGATGTTACACCAGGAATATCTATGCCAAAGGAGGCATCAGCAGCTCCGTACTAATGCACTACTAGTTTTACATTGAAAAGATAACATTTATTTATTCATTTTGAGCTTTATTTTTGACAGATTTTACATTTTTTTTAACAGATAATAAAACAAAAACACAAGAAGAGCATCAACAAGCAAAGTCAGGGAAGTATCAAAACTTAAAATACAACCGTAACGAAGTGGATCAATGAGTCATAATATTATCCTTCTATGATTAGAGGGTGGAGTTAGCTTAGGTATTGTCCTGTTTCAGTCCAAATCAGATCATTCAGACGTATTCTCATGTTGCATCAGATCATACACAGTAAAAAAAATGCACTGTCAATATTTCAGAGTCAAACTATTTTAACCAAGATAGAGTATTTATAGCTCTATGGAGAGTAAAGCAGCTTTTACAGTAGAGTTAAAAGTCAGTGTAAAGTTCTGCACAGATGCAATGTCAAATTCAACTCTACAGAGTGATGATTCGTGCCGGTCTGCTGCATTGCATTGTGGGTACTGGACTTTTTTCTCCTTCTGTTCTATTTTATGGGCAGGGGCTCAAGGGGGTTTTGTGTTAATGTTTATTTAGGTTAATTTGTCTGTTTTACAACGATTATTGTCCTTTTTATGTTTATTTTTTATTCATGTGACACCATGAGTCAAACCTGGAGCAGAACTAAACCAAACCTGAAGCTTTTATTGAATTACAAGTGGGGAGCACTTGACTTTACCAAAGTAAAAGCATGTTCTTGAGTGATTAGAACCCACAGACCAAACTTGCATCCTTCTCGACCTCCACCTCGGAGACCCTTGCAATTCTACACTGTTTCAATATTAGCATGGGGTGTAAACTAATGAAGAAAATAACACTGCACAGAAATAAATAGTAAAACATTACAAAGTCATTTTATAACTAAATCTGGAGTAAAAATAGCTGTAATCATATTACTCTAGCAGTGTGAAAGCACCACAGTGTTAAATATTTTGACACATTTCATTGTTAATTTTGACACTGAATTGAGTAGAATTAACTCTAAAAATTTGACACCGGCCATAGAGTAAATTTACTCTAATTTTGAGTAGGAACAAATGTTATCTGAAACAGAGTTAAATTCAACTCTCTCAGAGTTAAACTGACACTCTGTTTTTTACTTTGTGTCCATGTGTGCCAAATGGTTCCTCTGGGACACCACTCTGTATTCATTAAGTAGTTTCATATGTTTTGTTATTTGAGGACATACATCCACCTACAAGTCTACAAACACAAGCATATGTACAGATTGTTTTTGCACAGATGATGAAAAAAGGCAGCATTTAAGTAATTATCTGTAACTGTTGTGGAATTTTTGGCTCTAATTGTACTTTGTCAGCGTTTTGTCATTTAGTTACTGCATATTTTTCAACATGAAAACTTAGTCAAGCCATAGAAAATAGGTCACAAACAAAGAAAACACAATAAACCAATCAAAAATGAGGCTTTAGTGTGGAGCCCATATGTAAAGGGGAAGAGAGGAAGACTGAAAACCAGCTGGAAAAGGTCCACAGACCAGACCAGACCAGATCATGGCAACGGTTAGAACAGAAGGCAGAGGAGGATGGAGGGTGTCAACCATGGCATTTGTCCCTCAGGGAATTTAAAGGCCTCATTTCCTAATGAAGTCATCCTGGCCTACCTTTGTACCACATTTCATGAAAATCAGCGCTCCAGTTTTGGCTGTTCTTCCGATGATGGATAAAAGGACGGACAGATGTGTTTCCCCATCGTCACCCTTTGGTTTTGGCCTTGAATGACCCTGTTACACAGTTTTTGGTTTGTGCAGTGGCATATTTGGCCACAGCATCAAAAACAGGTACAGTTGAGCTCGTAAGTTTACATACCCTCGCAGAATTTGTGATTCTTTGGTCATTTTTCAGAGAATGTGAATAATACGACAAAAATTTTCCTTTCACTTGTGGCCCGTGGTTGGATGAAGCCATTTATTATCAACCAAATGTGTTTGCTCTTTTTAAATCATCCTGACAGCAGAAACTATCCAAATGACCCCGATGTAAACTTTAAATACCCTGGATCTTAATCCTCTGTATTGGCTCCTTTAAATGGTAAATGGACTGAAGTTATGTAGTGTATTTTCTACATCTTCATGGTGCTCAGAGCGCTTTACAAAGCCTCGCATTTACCCATGGACACACATTCATACACTGCCAGGTCCTACTGGCAGCAATTTAGGGTTCAGTGTCTTGCCTCAGAACACTTCAACATGTGGACAGTTGGAGCCAAATTTTAAACCCCCACCTCTTTGGACATTGGATGACCCACTCTACCAACTGAGCCACAGCCGCTCTAACATCAATAACAGCTTCAAGTCTTTATTTTATTTTCTCAGATGGTAAAGCAGCCCATTCTTCTTGGCAAAAACACCTTCAGTTCCTTCAAGATTTTGGGTTTTCTTGTATGAACTGCATGCTTGACACCTCCCCAAAGTGTCCCAATGATATTGAGGTCAGTAGACTGAGATGACCACTCCATCACCTTCACTTTTTTCTGCCGTAGCCAATGACAGCTCGACTTGACCTTGTGTTTGGGGTCATTGTCATGTTGGAACATCTAAGACCGTCCCATGTGCATTCTGTAAGGGGATGAAAACTTTTGAGCACAACGGTACATGTAGATTAGTTTTCCTGTTCGTGGCCTTGACGATCTGGAGATGCTAATTCTCGGTGTGAGTTCACCTTAACTTTATCCTTAACCTTTACCTATTGTTAGTATTAGCTTACCACCTTCTTATTACCTCTTTATTATAAAACGACTGCATGACTGGTATGTTATGCCATTATGAGGCTGTAATGTGCATTCTACTGAGGTGTCCTTGAATGTAACGGTTGACCTTTAACCTCCACAAGACTGGAAACCCTGCTCTGAATTAATAGACAGAAAATACAAATGGAGGTTGTTTTTTGTTTTTTTTAAGATGTCGTTTTTTAAATATATGTGCATGCTTACATTTATATATAACAGCTGTGTTGGAGTTAGCTGTTTGTTGCCTTTATGAGAGTAAATTTCTGAGTTCAGCTTTAAAGGAACACTAAAGAACATGGAATTTCAGCTGATAATCAGGTGGAAATCAGTGTCCAGGCTATTTGTTCACCTACATGACATATTGTACTTTTAAGGCTTGATAAACAGCAGTGACTAACTTCATCTTAATACAAAGAGCCATCAGCAGTAAGCAGTCTGGGATTTGTCACACTCTTTTCCCCCATTAAAGCTCTTTGCTGTAGCAAGACTTTTTTTTTTTTTTACAGAATTATTCTCATTTACTGTAAGCAGTTTTAGGAAGTAGACTTTGGAAACTTTTTTGGCTGCTGGACTCATTGCTATTCTAAACCAGGTCACCCACTCGTGCTGTGAATTCTTCTTTATATAACATACCATCTGACAGGTGTAGGGCACCTACGTACCCACCACTCTGTGCAAAATGCCTACAACATCATTTAGCAAGTGTTTTAAGACTTTCGAACTGAAGAAACAGCAGACTCGATTTAAATTTAATGCCTTAATGGTTCTTGAACAAGACATTTGAATGACCTCCAACACAGAACGCAATAGCGACGGTTTTGTCGCTGTCATTTACAATACTTCAGAGATAAAGTTAGACTAACTCGCGTCTCTGTACTTAACTGTTTTTGTCCTGCTTTTCCACTGATGCTGCATTTGTCGCTGTCATTTTTTATTCAAGTCACTTTGCTACCTGAGCCTCGAACACAAATTCACAAAATTATATTGTAATTTCCGCAGGGGACGGAGGACAGCATACAGTATGTGTGAAACACACAAGTGAAAAGTGTCCCAGCACCTTCAATCATCAATTTAACACGCTGGAGAATATAAGAAATAAAAGCAAGAGTACGGTCTATAAAAGCAGACTCTGGGTTAGAGCAGTGCTGCCACGATCTGATCTGAAAATAGCACACAGCAAAACTTTCTTTGCAGGTGCATTTGATAAGTTCATTGGTGATCCTATGGACATACACAGTATAGAGGAAAGTTCTGGTGTATGCTGGCCTCTGCCCAGGAAACACTAACTGGCAGCAACACAAACGGCCCAATTACAGCTGCACTCGCAAGTCCTCTGGGGGTACCACAGCGTTACTCATTGATCTGAAAAACAGGGTTGTGATAGAGGGCAACTTCACTCTCTTTCCAAAGGACAAGAACTGCTCTTCTAATTATCCCAAGCAGAAAAGGATTGTTATTATGAACATTTTTTGCTTTTTTGCAATGCCATTTATTATGCACAGTTGGGTTTGTTTGCATCGTGTCTGTTTTTTTTTTTGTCTGAAAACCTGTTAACATCTGTACTCAGGCTGTAAAATCACCTGCTAGTCCAGTGTCTAAATGTTATGAGAGCTGTGAGGGAGTGCATCATCTACACAGTCTTAATGTGAAAACACATTTCCTCTGAAAACAGCAGAGTAGCAGCAGTAGAGATTGTTGTACTCCAGAGGGCACCATTAGCATGCTTTATATGTGTCATTATACCGCATGGAGAAATACCAAACATCTTCCAATAATTGAGAATCAGTTCAGTACAGTAACCAAACTGTAGCATCACTAATGCTGCTCTGTAAATACCAACAGTGTGAGAAAATGCCAGTCTAATTTTTTGGAGCTGTGCTGAGGATAAACAGTAATGTATTGCAGCGCTGTACAGGATTTAATGGAGCCTCATTTCCTGTCCAAAAACAGAAAGCAAATTTAACCTGCTCGCTAAGCTCAAGCATTATTTCATGTCAAATAAAAGTCAGAATCAATGTGACCAAGCTATACATCATATGTAGACATTTATTCCATCTATACACTGATCTATAACAGCATTTTTTCCCCTTAGTGTTAATTTGGGAGTGCACTGACATCAGAACATGGACAGGATGTGATCATAGGATGGAGTGTGTGTGTTTTTTGGGGTTTTTTTTACATAGTTTCGAGAAGGCTTTTTTTCCCCCCTGGATAATGAATCATGGATCTTACCCGTTTGGAATAAGCTGTGGTGATTGCTGCCTCGAACCAGAGTGATGAAAGAAAAGAACTCCTCAGAATTTCCCTGGAGGAAAGAGAAGGAAAGAGACGGGGTCAAAAGGGAGGGTCAGTGTCATGCTGAAGTTTATTGCATCCGTTGTTCATTTACCACTAAATTCCTCAATCAATATTAAGTTTATGTACATAATCATTAATTGAGACGTATTGGGATGAGCTTGAGCCAACATGCACTGCAGCGACCCTGCGCTTCTGTGTTATCAGCACACAGTCCGAAAAGATTTGTAAACATCCTTCATGTGCTTTGAGGAGGTGATTTTCCATTGTGCATAATGAGGGCTGCTAAAAATAGACTCCAGCGTGAATGCTGACAGTTTCTCCTCCACATACAGAAGACAAGATAGCACAATGTTTGGTTATGTCTGCTTGGAAGTAATCATTTCTGACAGTGATGGCTGTCATATACCGTTAATTGTGTGCACGAACGTATAAATATGCACCTGGTGTCCATCCTGACACATGTGATATGATCACATCCAATGATAACCATGCACTGCACATGCATAAAAGATTAATTCATTTTGTCAACCCCTGGCTTCAAACTGAAGACTGGAACATAATAGGGATAGCGAGGGACTTAGGATAACGTTCAGGCGTCACAAAGGTCCTCCTCACTCTTGAAACGCACACAAGCAGGCTTTGACAAACACACGCATCAATATTAACTGCCTACCCTGTGTTTGCTGCACAGATTGCCAGGACTAATGTAACTCAAACCCATGCTCAACCTTGTCTGACTATTCTAAAATGTCAAAGCAGCATAGTGACTGACAGATCACTGCAATTGTTTTTGTTGCATGACAATGACAATGGTAATTGTCTTTGCATACACCACTTCACCTATCCACTGTCCCCAATACAATATGCAGCATCTTCAAAGCAATGAGAAAGTAGCTTGACTTTTGGAATCTGCAATGGCATTTGATGTTTTTTTCCCTCTACTTTGTGAAAACACTTGATATGCAAACATCACATGTTTACTTTTGAGATCAAAGTTTCTTTCTCCTTCCCTTCTTCATTTTCCCCATCTAAAAATGGACTTCTTTCATTATGCAAGCCAACAAAGAGCAGCGTCTGCTCACGCAGCCCATTCCAAGCATACTGATTAATTAGCTTGTATAATTAGCTTAATGATTTAGAGAAACATGGCCATGGCCACCCAAGAAGCTATGCTAATGGACCCCTGTCTATAGCAATTAAAATGCCCATAACTTAACAATGGTGGCTTAGAAGTCCAGATAACTGCTGTGAAAAAGTAGGGGGTGCAATCAATGTAGAATCATATTAGCTGGTGTTGTGTTAATGAACATTGTTGTCAGTGTTGTTCAACACTTTGTAGCTGTTGCATGTTGGTGTAATGTTATCCAGAAGTGCATGACTGAAAACTAATGAAGTGTTCTCATTTCTCACTATGATGATTAACTTCACTGCCGTCAGCAGGCCTGCTGCACTTAGACCTCAAATTAGACTTGAAATGTGATGTAAGATGCTGAAAGTGTCACAAGGAGCAAATTTATCTTCTATCTGTCTTATTATGCCATTTCACAGAATATATCTCCTCTCTGCCCGTTACGTTAACTCCTTCTCTGTGTGAGCATATACTGTAAAGTGCATGAGTTAGGACATGCAGTTGTAGACTTTACAGTTTCCATTAAATGTGAGTCAAACCAGACAGTATCTCTGCTCCCTGGCAGTAATAGCATCAGCATTCCTGGCTGCACTTCAGACATAAATCGCCCGTTTATGACCTTCCCCTGAACAGTAACCAACAGAGACACCATCTCCACTCATAAAACCACCAGAATGTTGAGGTGGAGGTGAAGATATTAAATCCATACAAAAACTCTGGTCAAGTGGGTGCAGTTTGGAAAAAACTTCATCCTTATTTGTTTATTTGCCAGTGCTCTGATTGAACGCTGGGAAGATCACTCACATTCATAAATAACTGGTAGTTTAGCGCACACTTTACTGCTGACAAAGCATAAGGATTATGGCGCCATCGGGCTTGTACAAACAGCACAGGAAATGGACTGTGGTATGAAGTATTACTTCCCATCTTCAGAAAGACTACTGTAAAACTGGCTTCAAGCACATAACACAGTGGTCAATTTATCTGAGAAAATCAGATTTGATAAGTGAAATCCATGCTTTTGTTAAAGTAAAGGTCAAGCTCCTAATTTTCCCCCCGTGCTAATATAGAACAGAACTAGTGTACCACCAAACTGTTTCACAAACAGAATCAGTCACACTCCCAGCATAACCAACATCCATTGACAGTTGTGTTATCAGCCCCCAAGCCAATGTAGATTTCCAGTTCACTCTGCTTTTAGCTCTAACCTCTGAGCAAACCTGGCTCCACTGATGTCCCACTGGGCTATATGTTAGGAAGTACACTGAAAAATTGTGCAGGTGGCAGCATGTCAGTTTTTCTGAGCTTTTTATAGTGTATAGAACTACATCATGCTGTGGCTGGATAAGAGCCATTGATGAGAACAGTTAGAGTTAGTTACACTCTTAAGCTGCAGGCAGTTAAATCACAGAAGTGAGTCGAAAAGAAAAAAAAAAAAAAACAACTTAAATTGGGGTGTTTGAAGTTGTCAGGGTTTTTTTTTTTTCTAAAGTACCTTTGCAGGTTTTATACATATTTTTGTAAAAAATTAAAATTACACACATGAGGGCTTAAAAAACAGCAAGGCCACCTTCTGTTTGATGTTCCAAGAACAGATGCCAAAACTGGAACAAAGCTTTAACGTCAGCAACTTTTAGTATACAAAGCAGCAGAGGTACGTTGCCAGACTGGATTTACCTTCTTACTTCAGGGATTACTACTTAGCCCGATGGTGTACTGTATATGCGTCAAAGATAGATCAATGTCACTCGAAAACTAAACTTAAGATCACAAGCATTTCCAAATTGTGTGACATTCAATAGTTTCCATATGCCATCTTCCTGAAAGCCTCTTTAATGAAACAGTGTAAGGCAAATGTGTTATTAAGATTCACAGCACTCCCAAACACACTAATTGCCACGCATACTTGATAACAGCCTGTTTGTGTCTGTGTCTGCATGTTGCCAGCAGGTGTGATGCTATGCACTTGTCTGAGCTGAACATCACAGTCCCGAGTTTGACACCATTGTGTCAAAAACTCCGTGCTCAGCTCGTCAGCTCTGGTGTGCTGTGCCCAAACAAGGCAGCTAAAAATGAGCATTTGGGAAGTGATCTGCTTCTCGCTTCCTTCTCCCTCTCTCTGTACCCACAGCTGCCTCAGTGGCGCAGAGTAGCGTCACTGTCAGATGTAGATGGAATTAGTTATGTGGTACATCACATGTCTATTTAGAATTGGCGTCATGCAACTAAAAAAAAAAAGATATGCTTTGGGTGCGGAGGAAGTTTGATATTTTCGACAGATTTGCATAGGTTTGCAATAGTCAGGATGATGCTGACGGGATGTCACATTTGCCATGTGAGCTGTCTCAGCCGGAAATGTACCCCTCCAACTGAAATTCCAAAAAATAACTTTGGGAGCCAGTAAATCTTCCTTCAGACTTGTGCGAATATTTAGGGGAAATTACCATATGCGTTAACTGCTGGGCTTAGTGTAATTGCTGATGCTTTACGAAACAGCATATTTTTAATCTTGAGTTTAGTTTGATACTTTGCACACAACATGTGTTATTTGAGTCAAACTGTATTGTATCGTGTGTTTTTCTTTCATTTCTTAGAGTGAAGAATGGACAAGGCTGCAATGGTGGTGAAGAACAGGTCAGTACAGTGTTGATTTGTGCAAGGTACCCTCCCCTTGTTTGTAATCAAAGCCCTTTAATCAGCAGAGTTTTCTATCACGCTGAAGTCTTTCCATCATGCTGAAACTGCTCCTCCCCAAAGGCTATCATAATCTGCTCAGCATGCATAATGTTAATCGTCGAAATATCTCATCAACACAACAGGATAAGCATGGTGCCGGTGCAAAGGAGGGGGAGTGAGGGCAATGCAAAGAGGGTCGAATATTGTACTAAAAACAAAGCATGAGTGAATAAGGAGGGCAAAAGATGAGATGATGAAACTCCGTATGAAACAGGAAGACACAGCGAGGAAGGACGAGAAGGAAAACACATTAAGGCTTAAAGTGGGCGAATTGGATGAAGAGTAGGAGTGAGGAAGAGAAGGGAACGGGTAGCTTCATCTGCCTTTGGGGCAGGAAACTCTACGCCACTATATTCTGTCTCTTTTTCCAGTCAGCTTCGGAAAAGATGATAGCATTGATCATCTTCTTAAAAGACCGCTTTTCCTGTCACCGTATCACCTCACGTCATTAGGATGACTGGTTGAGTTGCCTTAAAAGGTTTCTCTTATGTCCCGCAAAGGCTGCAAGCTGTTAGATTGCCTTCCACATTTTTTCCCTCCCCTTCATTCGCTGACAAATCTAAAAATGCTTATATGTCCGTCATATTGATTCCCCGTGATGGTTTGGAGATCGGTTTTAAAGAAAGGAAGGACAAAGTCAAAGATAGACTGAAAGGCGGTGGGTGTATTCACATGGATTGAGAATCTTTGTAATTGGAAACACATGTTCATCAATCAAAACCAGGTAATTCCATCACATTCAGGGCGGATACTCTGATTCTATTGTACTGATGTGCCATTTCTTCACATCCACGGGCTTCCCTAAGGAGTTCCCGTCTCAAATCTCATGAGTATAGGGAGGACAAATAAAGTAAATAGATTTTGTTCTCTAGATCGCTCACATTTCCTCCACTATAAATCCACTTGTCGCCACATAAATCTTGGGGAAGTTTGGGCCGCCCTGTGCCTCTGCTTATTAGCCAACCAGGGATCAATTTATCACCTTTGAGGACAAAGAACGGAGGCGTCGGGGGATTCTTTCTATCCTTTGATTTATGGAGTTGGAGGAGAGGCAGGGCATTTTTGGGTCATGCAAATTCTTCTCGGCACAAGTGCCTGCCCCTCCTACTCCTCTTTGCATTGAATTAATTTCTATGGCAGTGAGAAGAGGAGAGAGTCTATAAGTAAATCAGGTGGAGAAGGTTATGCTTGTTCAAGGAAGAGGTAATGATGGAGCAGCGTAAATGCACTGACCATATTTCAAAGGGGATTATCCTCTTTGGTTGATGGCTTAAATTAGGGTTATTGGATTTGATGGAATATTTCTCAAATAGACTCAAATCCACTGCACAGGCTTAATATATGATTTCACACAATTCTGCGCCTTTGCCACTAGTCTGTGCTATTGGTCTAGCAAATTCTCCCAGCCTTCTCATGACCCATTTTCTCTGAGAAAGGAGCTGCAGAAACGTGGCGGCCCCACCTCACCTGCTTTAAGTGGCTACCTCGCCTTGGCAGAGAGCTCCAGAGCCAGGTTCCTGCTTTTACAACCACCTCATTTGTAATTGTCCTCATGCAAATGATGAGCTGGGGACAGGGGCTTGTGGGAAATGTATTTCTTGTGAAGTCAGATTGGCCCTGCTGAGGTTGATGGAGTGTTGGCTGTTTTTTTTTTTTTTTGTTGTTTTTTTTTTTTTGCATGGTGGTTACAAGGCAGGTTTGAAACATTGCATCACGTATTGTTTGGCATACAAGTGTGACTCCAGTGCAATTCAAGCTTTTATCATCAGACGCTAAAAGAGGCAGGCAGTGAGAGACGGAAGATTTTCTTTTTGAGGATACAAAATGCACTTTAAAGTCAGAGCACTCGTTCTTTTTGCATGCTGCATGTGTGCACGTCTCCTTAACAGCGAGTGTTCGGACAACTGAGGGAATATAGACAACTGCATGTCTTTATTTTTGCTTGTATACCCTCCATTGATACTGTGCGCGTTACATGCATTTCAGATCAGACTCCATCTCTCTTTTCTTTTCTGTGTGTCTTAACTACAAGCTGTGTGCAGGCTCCACTTCACAACTCACTCGCCACTGCCTTGGCTCTCATCCACACTCATCCCTCCTCATAACAAATGAGCCTGCACTGGCCAGCAGATTTCTCCAACACCTACCACTACCACCACATCTTTGTCATCTTCTCTCCCTCTCTCACTTCCTCTGCCTTTCCCCTTCCTTTTTTCGACTTTGTTTAGGCACATTCTTGCCTTTTCTTGTGGCACAGAGCATGAGACTCGCCGTTTGCTGAGTGGGCAGCAGGAGTCGGAGGAGGAAAGTAGAGAAATACAAAGAAAGACGAGGAAGGAGGAGGGAGGAAGAGAGTTATCTAACAGGATTAAAGGAGAACAACAGAATGGAGGGCACTTAAAATACTCATGACATGAGCCCTCTTGCAAAAAGGAGGGGATGAGTAACAATGGCTGAATCACTCTTGAGTCGCTGTGTCTCTACACAATATGCTCTTTCTACTTCCTGCTCTCTCAGTTGCCACCTGTGTCTGTCTTTCATTTCTTTCCATCTTCCCCTCTTGAACTCATTTTTGCCGTCCAGGGGATTTGATGTATCCCAGCGGAGTCATGGTAATAATGTGTGAGAGAAAAGAGAGTGACTTTAATTAACCAACGGAAGAAAAGCTATTCAATTCAGACGACTAACTCAGTGACAAGAGTTTTCATTACAAAGTACTGTACGCCTCAGGTATGTACAGTTTAGTCAGAGAAAGACGAGGGTTGACTCATAGTGGATATCACTGGAGCATTTATTAGGACACGTTTCTCGACAGTAAGTCTTTCGCAGCTTATTTTACACCACGAAAAATGATATGAAGAAATTGGTGAAACGACCAAGACGTGACTTGTCGGGTTATGCACAGTTTCGTGTTCATCTCACGCATTGCTATTTTAGGCCTGCAGTATCAAAAGTGGAGTTTAAAAGGATCGTATAATTGCGATCAGAAAATAATTAAATTAATAAGTCAAGCTCACAGTAATTAATCAGTAAATCTGGAGGGGAATATCAAACTAACCGTAAAAATCTAGGTGAGCCTTAATTACTAAAGTGTATTATTTTCCATCGAAGTTAGTTACTCCAATAAAGAAGTCTCAGGTTAGACAACAGCGTCTGCCTATAACAGTAGTTTATAACACATCCTATTGGTGCTAATTTGCATTGACGAAACTAGTCAAGCAAGTCTGTCTCTAGTTTGTTGAGTATGGGATGGAGAGTTTCAGTCAATGTTGGGCATCAACACTGAACATGTTTACGAGCTGGGAACAGAATCATATGACTCAATTATACGTCAGTGCTGGTAATAATGCACATAGAAACTGGCAAATGTGTATAAAAAGAACAACAAAAACTAGCAAACACCTAAACTTGTCACATCCTGTTTGGAAATGTTTTTACACCTTCCCACCTATTATTTTTACAGACTTGTATTGTTAGTAATGTGTTAACATCAGGAAATTCGGATGAAAAATGAGTAAATAAATAAAGTGTTAGTACCTCTAATGAGAGCTGTTCAGTCCAACTATTCTTTCATCAGATTCTGCCAAACTTTATTTATTTTCCTCTGATGCTGTTATATCACTCTATTCACTGGACTCGTGTTAGGGCAGCGATTTTGCCTCGTAAAACCTCTTCCTTGATCTACCGATTCTGAAATTACTTCATAAAACACCTCAGTGACAACAAAACTAGCTATAGAATTGTACTTTTTTGTTGGGATTCAGTTCCTTCAGGTCCTCGTGGTAAAAGGGTTGTATGTATGATAGCAAGTAAAATGGTAAAAAATGTTCTCAACATAGTGTGCATATAAATGGATGCTGATTTTATGTAACTTTTGATTATCCAACTACCCGAAAGTCGAAGCAAGGGGTGTTGTTTTTGTTTCGATTTGTTAGTTTAACATCGTCGCAGCAAAACTACACTGTAAAAAGTAAAACGTTGAATCAACTTAAAAATTGTCTTCAATAGGTTACACATAAAGAAAAAAAAAATAACTGAATGAGCTAAATTAAATTACATTATATTTAACATAATTTAATTTGGTTCATTCTTCTAATTCTTTTTATGTGTGACCTATTGAAGACATTTTTTAAAGCTGATTCAATGTTTTACTTCTTACAGTGTATTGGTTGAATTCAGATCAAATTGGGTTTATAGATTGCCAGTGACCCAGAGTAGATCTGACAACAATTGGGAAAAGTAGGTCAAAGTTAAAAAAACATACACATTTTTAAAATATTTTTCTCCGTTTACTTATAATGGGTGAAATTTCAAATATCTATAAAACCATCTCCAAACTTGGCACATATATAGCTGGATTTTAATGCAGAAAGTGTGATTGTTGTTGCAGATGAACAGGTGAGACGCTCAGACAGCTAGTTATAAAAATACCAGTGACAAACAGAGATGGCAGGTCATGTGCACCACAGTCCAGGAACACCAACTAAAATATACGAGTGCGATTATAACAGAACTGAAGTGGGTATTTTAAAATGAAGCCAAAAGTGTGCTTCCTATCACCCAATTAAAATATTTTTTAATATCTTTTTTTCCAAATGTGTTTATTGTTTTTTCTGTAAAGAAAACACAACATCACAGGATTAATGTAAAAAAAAAACAACAAATCTCTAGATGGTACACGGAGCACCCTATAATGTAATAATTTACTGAAAATCAAATAACGCCTGAAAATGTAATAAAATTTGCACTTAAAATGTAATAAAACCCAATAATGTAATAATTTCACCAGTGATGTAATACAATATCCTGACTGACATTGTAATAACATTTTACTGATAATGTAATACCTTATTACATCATTAGGGACTTTTTACATTTTCAGCTGGGTTTTTTTTTTTTTTTTTCAAAACTGATAATGTAAAACTTGACAGATAATGTAATATATATGTTCATTTTAAGTCCAAAGTTCTATGTTTTTTTGTTTTGAGAATCTAAGACTGTTAAATACCCTGGATTTGAAACAACAGAAGGACTACTGAATTAAAGTGCACATAATATCAGTCAGGATATTTTATGACATTATTGGTGAGTTTATAACATTATTGGGTTTTATTCCATGTTCGATCGAGTTAACTTCAAATTGTATTACATTTTCAGGCATTATTACATTTTCAGTAAATGCTACAGGTACATTAAATGGTACAGAGGTTGAGTAGCTTTTCAATATGTTGCCTTTTTCAGTTCAAGGAATATTCACACGAGCATGAAAGTGAACATCACTCAAGGGCCAAAAGAAATTGTGGGCCCCTTACAAAGTCCAGAAAAGATGACCACATTTCCTCAAA
>JAQQZY010000011.1:16431784-16455972 GCA_030068375.1 Ostorhinchus rueppellii
AAGAACAATTGTTGTGCCTGAAAGGGAGTAGGAAGAAGCCAACACTTATCCAGTCCTACCCCCGATTCCAGTCCTCATACTGTTAGTACTTAATCATTTACTATACGACATAAGGTTATGACTATCTATAAACACAGCCCTACAAACATGTGCACACATACACTCACTTACAGATATACATACACACCAATTTATATCTGCATCTGTACACCAACCCACATCCACACCCCCATGTATACACACACACCCTACAATAGAACAACCTGACCCTCCATTAATGTTCACACCCTCCTTGAGCCACCTATTGTGAAAAAAAACGTTTCTTTGTACATTTTTTTTTAAATTTCTGAATGTCTGGACACCGCCTCAGGTCTACCTCCAACCCGTTCCAAAGCTTAACCCCACACACACCGATACACACAGACTTTTCCTGACTGTCCTGACGATTGGGACTTTAAACTTCCCACTTGAATTTCATTGACTTTATACAGAAGTTGGGCTGTGTAAAATTTGACCAAATCATAGAGTTTTAAGAGTTTGGACTGTAGGAATAATAAATGAGTATGGTCCAAATAGCATACAACTCGGACTGCACGCTTTTGTAACATAAACAGAGGGTGTAGAGTGGTTTTTTGTAGTTATTGCCCCATAATACTATACCATAGGTTCAGTGTTAAATGTGACATATCAGTCATTATTTAACAAACTGTTCAATATTGCCCTCGACTGCGAGTGTGTGTACGAGACAGTATTTGGGTTTGATTCACAATACATGAAACCCCACAAAAATACTGAAGAGTAAAAAGTTAAAGAATGAATACACTTCAGGTTATAGATACACAGGCTATAAATAGATAATGGACTGTTTATGGCGGAACTCAACGGAGAGAAATAAAAACATGTGAAAGATTATTCATTGTGGATGACTGCTCTGTGTCAGCTTGTTATCCCTACACTTCTGAGAGGATCTTGATTTCTTTGCCCGCCATGCTTCAAGTGAGGTGATTATCATGCCAAGGCAAAAAGAAAAGTTTGAGTGCGACGGAATGAAAGATGTAGGAAAGTGTTGTAACATAACAGTAAATTAATGATGGGGTTAGAATGCTGCGGTGGCACAGGACATTTTCTGGTATCCTATCTGTTTGGATTAATTTTCAAAATAGGTGTGTCTGGTTCAGTAAAATGTATCATTGTGTCTCGGAAATGTTCAGCGATGCATGACTCGGTTGCTGAAGTAAAACAGCAATATCAAGAATCTCCAGAATTGATCTCTTTTAGCGTGATAGACCCTTTTCACGGTTACGTCCGACAACTTCCGGTTCAGAATCCTGGAGGGTTTCTGAAGTTCCGTTAGAGCTTAAAAAGATAGCAAAGGATAACAGCAGCGGAAAATGAAAACTTAAACCCATGCCTGTTTGAAATTTACTGCTATACGATCACCACCAACTCTCCGCAGGAGGCATGTGCACACAAATCAGCTGTTAGCGCAGCTGTTAGGACCTACCATGACATTATAAGGCTGTTACATGGTCATAAAGTTTGTAAATTAAAGCTATAATCCTGGAATATAATCTATTTCAAGAAAATTCAAGTTTACAACTGCATGAAGAGGGAGCAGACGCATATTCGATGACTGACTTTTTTGAGCTAGCAGCGCAGAAGGATGTAAACAAACTGGTAGGTTGCTGCTTGAACAAACACACAGTTTTTTTTTGTTTTTTTGTTTTTTTGTCAAAGATCTCCATTGTTTTAATAGTAGACATTGTGCCACAAAAATGTCATGTCGGCAGCCACAAATCACGTGTCGAGATTACTGATTCCAGCTACTTATCATGTCATTCACCTCACTTGCTTCTCTACACAGTCTGCAAATCACTTCTTACATTTATGTATAACACACTAACATTGTTTTTAGTTGATATGCGTCGCAAACACCACAGCGTTGTATTGTAGGGTGTCTTCTGATGTTGTACATGTTTTGGGGTAAGATTTGGAGCATGTCCAGTTGTTAAAAACACCATAGAAATATTCCCCCATATGCTTACTGTTAGCTGCTAACTTTCTGCTCGAAGTTTGCAACACAAGCACCAAAAAATATCGCATCTTTGGTATAAACAGGTATCAGGTAGCTCGAACAATTGAACCTTATGTTGATGTCGACCGAAGTTGTCTTACCCTAAGTTGTCATTTAATAGCCCTATGGTGGAACACACAGCGAAAACACTTAAGTACTACATTCAGTTCGCATTAGCCTAGCATGTTCACTAACGTCAGAGTTATAACAAAAACACTTACCTTCATAATTAAACACGTCATGTTCAATGAAAAATGTATATCCCTTGTTCAGTTTAGAGGCTGGAGTGACTGAAAGGGTCTCTACGAGCCTGTGTACGTCTGTCATCTGCACTGTGGGCAGGTTTTTTAGAGACTGTGTGAATTCCATTGTATTGATTTCAATGTATTATCCAAGTTTATTTACCCTCCAACTTTCAAAATGGCGGTTGTATGTCGTCACGTGAAAAGGGTCTATTATGTCTGTAATACGAAGAAATAAGACCACCGTTTATTAAGCAATAAAACTATGTTATTTTTATATTTCTAAGACATTTTTAGCTCAGTTTGGATGTTCCATTCACTTCTGCATGGAACGTAGGATTTTTAAACCTTCTTAATTTGCCTTAAAATTAAACGTCTCCTCGTAGATTCTAAGGCTTGATATATTTTATGTATAAATATATTTGATTATGTATGCACTTGTATTTTTTTGTGTTGAATTAACCTTGTTTTTCTTTTTATTATCACTGTGGTCTTTGGCATTCCATGTCATGTTCTTAAGTCCTGGGCTTACTCTTGGTATTTTTGCTCTGAGATAACCTGAATACTTGAATAAATTGATTTAATTTGTGAAATGAAAATGAAAATTTGATCTCGCACACACACACAAAAAATATGTTGGTAACACTTAACTTGAGCTCTTATACAATTTTATCAACTTATATATCATTCATGCATATAATACTTAAATAATGCCTTTAATCTGCATCCAGCTTCATATAATGACCAAACATGACCTTTGACTTGAATACAATAAGACTATTAAGACTAAAAATATACAATAAGGGCTACCAAGAAAGAGATATGAGATGTGAAATTTACAAATGGCAATGAATATAAAATATACAGATAAAGGCACTATTTAAGTATTATATGCATGAGTGATATATAAGTTGATAACATTGTATAAGAGCTCTGATGTGATTTCTTGGAAGTATTGTTGGTGCAAGGTGATGCAAATAGAAGGAGTTCAGTTGCTGTAGAAGAAACACCTGGAGCTTTAGCGAGTTGGAGAATATCAGTATATGGCGGATATATAAGACGGATCCTTGTGGAATCAAAAATTCAACTACTTCTGAGTAAAACTGTGCCCAGGTAGGTACAGAAAGGAGACCAAATATTGAGCACAACCTGCCGCCCAACACTAATTTAACTTTAATTATAATTGAACTTTCACTGCAGAACAACAACCAACAAAGAAACCACCAGCCACGTTTGTAAAACAGCGATGATTATGGCAATTATTTGTATGTTGCACAGAGTTTAATTTCATGTTTTCAGACCCAGGTTGAAGAAAGTATCCATTAGACAGAAGAGGAACAGTCACACTTTCATGCCAATTTCTTTTGCGTACTTTAATACAAAGTAATTGAGCATTTTGAATATCTTTTAAATGTATTTTCACATCTTTGTTGCAGATGTTTTTAAAGCTGAGTTTGTGCATTTAATTTATTTTTGCATTTAAAGTTACATCTGTTGATTTAACATGCTTGGCTTTTTTTTTGACACTTAGTTTTTATTATTTATTCATCATTTTGTCATATAGAACATAACAAGCAACAGATAATAGTCACAATCTAATAGTAATGATAATTTAGGTTACAGTTATGAAATAGCAATCAAGTTCGCTAATTAATAATTTTTTTAGAGCAGCAGTTCATGTAACATTTCACAAAACAATGAGACAAACCACACATTAATTATATTTAAAGAAAATAATCAATTTACCCTATTTTATTATGCAAACTTCAGTCGTATGTTTGTCCTATTATGTCTATTCTTCTGCCCACTATTTATTATTGTTGATTATTTCTTCTTATGACTTTTTTTGCTCTGTTTTATTGTTTGCATCTACATACAAGAAATCTTGTGACTATACCTGGAAGCTTGAGTCTTATTCAAATTTCCAGGTGTTGCCTCGAAAATTACATATAAATTTAAAAAAAAAAAAAAAAAAAGCGAGAGAGAGATAAAGCTAACATTTGCTGATCAAAAATACTTACTGTGATGATTGAATCAGCAGCTTCCTCCGTCATTAATACCAAGTAAAACACTGTCACAGATGGCTGGCAGTGCAGAAGGGAGGATTAAAGCTTGCACCTATACTTAAGTGATAATTCCTGAGGGTTCTATTAAGAATTCTGCTGTACTTAAACAGTACATAAGTGCTTTTTTAGTTGTGTTTTATTAAATACCTAAACTTGTTTCTTCAACCTTGGTGTACATTACGGTCAAACTTGTAACACAGTGTTGTTGAAACAAATAATTGTACAGAAATAGCAATTTATTTTCAGACACAGGATCAGCACGTTAAAAAAAACCAACAAAAAAAGAAGAAGAAAGAAAGAAACCTTGTTCCATGCAACAAGAAACAACTAAAAAGCATTTACATGGCTAAAAACATTGACTGCCTCTACAAAATATACCATAAGCAGCCGCTCCAAACATGCTCATGGACAGTAGTATAATCACTTAATTGGAATAATCATTGGCTGTTGTGTTCACTGAAATGATTTCACATTATGCATTGGCATTTCTCCCAAAATGAGTAAACACAAATGATATGCACCCAGTCAGCCATAAAGACAAGATGACTGTAGCACCGTTTAAGATTTTAATAATCTTACATTTACTCAAATGTACCTTCAACGATAAGTGTTTCCACATTGCAAATTGACGAATACCAAAAGGAACTATAAAACAAACCAGGGCATGAATGAGATGCCTGTTCTGAGGAGGATAACTGAACTTTATATGATGATGAGAGTGATGGGAGTTGTATTTCATTTACACGCAACAGTTCATTAACCTTGGATAAGTGTCGACTCGTGTTTATCAAGCTCCATTAGGATCCTGTGGTCACCGTTCTGTGCTTCCCCCAGGGGACAACCCCTTAGCAGGGCCTGTGGTCAATAAAGGCCTTAAGCAAACACGTTCCCTACAGTAATTCCCCCATTTTGACCTGCAGGAATGTCAGTGCACATGTCACGCAGACAAAAGAAACAAAACAACCTGGCTCAAATTTCCCATCTGGCTTCAGGCCTTAATCTGTAACAAGGGACAGTGGAGGACACATCCTCTCCTGTATTTACAAACCTGGATTCTCTGTATGACAGGCCACAAAGGACTAATTAACTTGAGTTTCTATTTCAGTGCCGGTCAAGGAAGTACGAGGAGAATTATTTGGGGACATGGTGGAGCAGGTTTGTGTGTACATACAGCTCTGCAGGGTAAATATGTTACAGCCTCTGCAGATTCACTCCTTTCTGTCCCTACCTGCAGTCCTGTTTGGTGCACTTTTGAAGGTAATTAAAAAGCAACATACGCATTAAATACACAACCACATGTACATGCAGCATCCTGGACTTAATATTGCTTATTCTTTCTGTATTTTCTTCAATTTTGCTGTCATTTCAGAGTATTAGGTGAACATATTCTGTTTCATATCTTTGTGTGGAGTGCCCAAAGCTTGGATGATGAATCAGTTTGCTGAGCTAGAATCGCTTGATGCTCAGTTACTTGGAATTATTTCTGTTGGTATTTTCACTTATTTTATCTTTGATGTTCAGTTCAACATTTTTTCGGTTTCTTGTGACGTAAAAGATAAGCTCCAGAGATGCATCGTACATTTTCAGTGTTTGAAATCAGATGGTATTGGCCGTCTAATGGATCGATTGACTATTGGATTTTCCTCGCTGCAAACTAGATTACTGTATTGGTTTCTAAAAATCCACTCCTGGTCAGCCTCTACTGTAAAGCCCCTGTCGAAAAAAGTTTTCAATGTGTGATTCCTGCCGTTATTAATAAAACAGAATTGATTTCATTTGCTGCAAGATTTGATAAATATAAAATTAAACTGAACCTACGCTGGAAAGCCCCTGAAACTTAATGTGTGTTACTCAACTGTATTTAATAACCTCATGCTAGGGTTTCTTTTCAAGTCGGGACCTGACTCTGGTGGGTGTGTAGCCCAATGTTCAGCCTGGAAATTGTCCATTTGAGGCTCAAACACACGATAAATACAAACGAGTGCTGAATGAACCCTGAATAAATGAGTAGGGAAACATAACCCATGTAAATTCATCCACACAGATGCACTGCATGATAGAAGCGAGCAATTAAACAGCCCATTTTGCACTGTGGCATATAAAAAAGAGCTCTGCAGGCCCATTTGATTCTGATTTTTGATAAAGCTGGCCAGAAGAAAAGATGCCAGTGACTTTGAAGGTAGGTTCATTTACTAAGGCTACGTTCACACAGCAGGTTTTAATGCACAGTTTGGATTTTTTTTTGTGAAATCTGATTATTTTTCTGCGCTCGTTCATATTATGAATTAAATGCGACTTGTATCAGTTTTGAGTATGAACTGAATACGACCCTGAAGTGACCCGCATGCACAGAAGAGGTCCTGACGTCATACGGGACCACTGCATACACTGTGTTTAAGGAAGTAAATTTGGAGGGATCTGGGATCGGTGTGTGCGGCACTGATAAAGTTTATCTAAAACCAAAGTCAGCACCAGTCAAATAATTTTAAGTCGATGATTAAAAAACAGCAGAACCAGATTTTTTGCTGTGGCTGCTTCGTCTGTACAACGGAGTATTTGAATGTGGAGTCGGAATCAGGAGTGGTCGGATAGTGACGTTAGCCGCTTCACTGACACAGACTTCGTTCAGAATTTTTCAATGACAAGACAAACATTTAAATATATCTGTGACCACCTCTCTGGAACACTCTCATGATAAGACATTCATCTCCGGTGATTTCAATGACATAAAGGTCAGATAAATGTGGTGAATTTTTTTGTGAATATGTCAGTAGGAGCAGTGAGTAAAGTGACATCTGTATCCACATTTGACGACTTCATAAGTGTTTGATGAAGATGACCAACTCTTTGTCAGTGTTTTGTATTAGTTATTTGTTCGTTTTTAGGGCATTTTTAATTGAAGTGGTTTACTTTTGGCTACCAGTTGTGTTTTTTTAAAGGGGTTATATTTAGCTAAACCCACTTTTATTGGTCTTTGGTTCATTTATTTGTGTTTTTGGACCCTAAGAGTTGGAAAAGTTTGAATTTGAACCCTTCAGGTGCTGCAAAGCTATCTTTAAATTCCTTGTGGGAAAAAAATAGAGTGGATTTCTACAACCTGTTTTAATTCCTGCTTAATTTGTTACCTCTATAACTAGTTACATCACCACATTTGCACAAGACTTCCAACAAACACTTACTTCTCTGAGTATTGTTTATCGGCAGCAGTCGTAGTTAAAACTGAAAATATGTCCAAACTTTGAGGTGATTTCTTAAAATTTTCAGTTGGTTGTATTAACGAACACAAATGGTGAACAGGACAGAGCAGCATGGTCAACAACATGGAAGAGGTGGGACAGGAATTGGCTCATTTGCAACCTTTCTGGTGCCCTGTAAAAAAATAAAAATAAAATAATTGTCTGAACTTGAAATTTCATTGGCTTTTTCAAGTTAATCAAACTGCAGTGTACAGAACTTTAGATCTCAATTTGGAGTACAGTAGTTGTGGCAAAATAAGTGAATACTGAACACCATGACTTGGATGAATGAGAATATTCACAGACATATAGTTGAACCAACATAAGGATTGAGTTTTTGCCAGTTGAATCAACTTAACTCCCACCAAATTTGAATATTGTGTTCTGACTCACTTTATGGAGTACTCCAAATTGAGATATAAAGTTCTGTACACTGCAGTTGAAATAACTTGAAAAAGCCAGTGAAATCAGTTGACTTTTAAATTTCAAGTTCAGCCAACCTTTTTTTTTTTTTTTTTTTTACAGTGTGTCATTACTCAGAAATAGGTTTGAAGATGGACCTGTGGAGGTGAATTAATGTAGAATCAGTCCCAAGCAGAGCATTTACAGGAAATGTTGAAAAATGCATACTCTGTTTTTTTTTTTCTTAAAGCAAAAATATCACTCCTTTAAGGAGGGCTTTAGTGTAAGGTTGCAGTGTTTAAAGATAAATGCACATTTGAGAGTTCGGCAGTTTAGAAACCATCAGCACTGGCCTACAGAGATGTGGAGAAAAGGCATACGAACAGATGAGTCATCCCTCGCCATATTCACAACAAACGAGTGTACACCAACAGAGCAATAAAGGCCTGAATGCTTGACCCCGACAGTGAGGGGATCTGGTGGCTCTGTTCTGGTGGTAAGCTGTTAAGCTGTTCAGACTTCTTTTTCCCTTGAAAGAAAAGGCCACTGCAAATCTGTACAAAGTCGTTCTGAGTGAACACTCTTATCTTGTAATAGATAGATAGATAGATAGATTTCTATAATGATAGGAATGGTCTTCCATCACTTAATGTTGAACACGTGTTGGAGATTTCCTTCTCCATCTCTGTCATCCAAACATCAAACGAATGGAATATCATGTGGAAGAATGGAGATCATCCCTGCAGTAGGATCGATGCTACTGAAGTTGTTCTGGTGGCACACGGCTGCCCAACACCTTTACAAACTGACAACGGATTTTATTTCAATTTATTAAACTTAATTTGTCGACTATCTCCACAAAGACAGAGCATATGCCTTTACTGCAGACACTTCTGCAAACTTTGATGTCTCAAAAAAAAAACAAATTAATTGCTGTCACTTTGCATCTGTCAAAACATTTTACACATTTTGTGATGGAATGTTCTGCTTTGCTATGATGTAGATGGAGCGTATACATCTGAGCAGGCTATGAAAACAGCCTATCTGTGCGTGGACACCCACAGAACATGCCACTCTATTACTAACATCCAGCCTGGAGTGTGTGTGAAAGCGCCAGATCGGCAGATGGGTTGGGCACCCGACGACCCCTGACATTCAACCTTCAGAGAAGCAAGGCCATGGATTCTGTCCAGTGGTCTTCATCATTCTCAAATGTTCTGCCAAAATAGATGGGCCAGATGCTGTCTCAAAGGAGTCCATATGACTTCAGCTGATATCTCTACAGAATGACTCCGTAGAACAAGAATCTTTCGTCGTGCAACCACAAACAGAACTAGCAACATATTAGATGAGATACAGAGAATACCCAGAAGCCCTTATCACATAATAGCACCAGTACTTTTCATTTGGGCATTTGGAAACTGGCACAATGGCTGTGTAAATAACTGTAACAAAACAGAAAAAAACTCATTTTATAAAATATGTTTTTCCTCAAATTCTCTATTCAACATGAGATGACAGGATGATGTAGAATCAAGTAGATCCGCGACTGTTTCTCAACCAATTTTTGTTATGGCAGCAACCGTTAATCAGCAGCGCCTATTGTGTCAGTCATTTGACTGCCTTTGTTCATTTAATGGCCAAACCCTGAAGACACAATAGAAAATTATATTTTTGAAGAGCAGGCTAATTAACGCTGCTTATTAGAGAGACGTCAACACAAGAATAACAATAGAAAGGCAAGGCTGGAGGGGCTTGGGTGGGAATCATGCTGTGACATATCAGAGGTTTCATACATGAGTTGAAACTTAGCATAAAAGGGATGTCAGAGCTGAAAGCAACAGAGAAAGTAATTTTAAAAACCACTAGGGGTGATTACAACACAATATTAAGTCATTGTTGAAAACACCGACTCGAAAATAGAAATGAATGGAGCTTGCGTCGGGAAAAAAAAGGTCTACGGGTTAAGATGAGGTGTCACTATGGCTCAGGACTTGCATTGTTAATATTATTATTTGTATTTGTATTTAATTTAGAAACTGCAGGAGATTGATGTTTGAAATGCATTGAGTATAGCAAGTTAATGACAAAGAAAGTACCAATTTGCAGCCATTTGTGTATGCCTCAGCACAGAAGCTTTTAATCAGTGTTGTGTACTTTCCAATCGAGACAAGAGGTGAATATAATTTTTGTAGCCTGTTTGATTTTTCTCCAACACCATGCTGTCAAGTTGGTCAGAGGAAGACTGAGCCGCTTACACAAGCAAACAAGGCTTTGATTGACATTCAGTTTAATGTAGGAATGCAACACATGGAGGGTTTGGTAAACACACTTTCCTTCCAATGTTGGAATAGAGTGCCCAGCTGGGGTGGTTAGGTTGGGATGGCAGTGGAGGTTGTTATTAGAGGAAAAACAACACCTTCTTGATAGAGACATAGCTGCTGATATTGCCTTGCAATTTCTCTCCAAATGGAAAGAATTTCAGTCTTTGTTTCCCATGACGAGCAGCATGGGAAGAGCTCCTTAGAATGAAAATTTATAGGCCAACGACAGTATAATACAAAGAAACTATCGACAAGAAGATAGGTAGTTTTGGAGGGTTGATTAAGCCAACGTGAAGCATAAAAATAAATAATGAAACAACTGACTGAAGAGCTTTGAAAATAGATAAAACAGATTACAAACCTCTCAAATCGGATGCCGACGACTCCTCAACATACATACATACACAGATAGTTTGTCCTGTGAAGTGAGCATCTAATGCTTGGCCACAGAACTAGTAATAGAAGGCAGGAATAGAGAGAGGACACCTTAATGTGCCTTCACCATATGCTGTTAGCTACTGATAGATGCTGCTCTCCCCAGGCACTGGAGCAACTTAGCACGTTTACTTGTGACGCTGCCGCCGCTGATAAAGTTAAAGATAAGCCATCTGTTCATAACAGCAGCCCAGCTTTACTTGCAGGGATGATTGTGTACAAGTCTGTGTGCCACATCATCTTGGATTAACATCGCTCAACATCCATATAGCTGTATTTGAGTTGGATGGACAGTCACATGTGCAAACTTCTGCCGCTCTGAGTGATCATTAAGAAAATATTGAGCAGCGCCTATAAAATATTAGAGGCATTGACGTGCTCGGCTAACGCAATGCAACGTAAGCACATTTCTCCGAGGCGGTTATAAAACTGAATAGTGAATCTGTCACTAATGTCTAATTACTGGGGGATATATGCAAAGTCACGTTAACAAGCTATCAGCCGCATTTCTTATTAACAACTTAGCCACCAGTCGCTGGTCTTTCAAAAGAAATCAACATACAGCAACTTTCAGCTCCCTCAAGAGGTTGCGATAATGCCAGGAGGTTTTTGACACATGCTCGAGAAACTCACCATTAGCGAAATGGCCCGTTACCCAGAGGGCACGGCTAAAAGAAAGAAAGCACTGACATTAAGACCCACCACAGGAACAATCTATGTTGTTCTCTAATGGTTTGAGGTTATGACTGGTCGCCTGCACTCCATACAAGCATCCCTATGAGGATCATTGCTCTCAACATATATTCTAATACGTATGCCTTAGAAACATGCAAGGGGATTATATGGACTGCACGTTATGAGCATTTGTTCTTGAACAGTTTGTTACACAGCATGAGAAGCCCAGATGGAGACTTGAAAGTGTAGTATTATCCGTCATTATCATTGTTCTTATGCTCTGAAGGATGAATAAAGCAAAACTATTTTAGAGGAATTCACTCCTGAGTATTACAAAGCTGCTAGTGTTTTGGATTCTGTCCATGCTGGTCTTTTCATAATTTCTATTCAAGCATAGATCTACTTTTAGACTTCAACAGCGTAATGGTATTTGCTTAACTGAGCAGCCAGCAATCACTCTCTTCTGTGCCAGTGTCATATCACTGATCAAGTATGGCTCAGTTCCTGTCTGAGAGGAGGGCTGCCAGACATAATGCAATAATAACTGGTGCACAGCTTGTCTAAGAGAACCGAGGTCCTATTTCACTGCTGACGATACTGGGATGAACTCTTTGTGCTCTCTCATTCTCCCTGTCTTTACCAGCTCTGAAGCCCCAGAGCTTCCGGGAGCATAATGAGCCAATTGTAATTCCTCGCCTATAGCTTTGTATTGAAGAGCGTAGGGAGAAAAAAAGGAAGAAAAAACACTGGACATTTCAAGTCAAAAGATTGGGCTTCAAGGATTATCTGAGGCAGAAGTATGCTTTTGACTTATTCTTCTATGACAGGGACAGACACAATTGCCAGTGCCAACATTTAGAGAAAAGATAAGAGAAGCTTTGCAGGGGGATGTGTCTTAAAATTCTCACACAAGTATAAGACAGAAATTTTGATTTTTATCAGAGCAGCGATGAGTAGCGCAGCAGGATCCCGCCACAAATTGAATTTCGTGTTAATTAATAGCTACTTAACGTGTGCAAATGAGGATATGTGAAATGAAAAAGGCTTCTCTGCAGCACTTAGTGGCAGTATCTGCAATGACCGGTGCTGTGTGATAAACATCTTTGAAATCATCCATTCCACAATCATCATTCTCTTTCACTATAACAGGTGGCTTGGATGTAATGTGAATTTCTGACCTTGAATGAAGGTAAATGCATCAACTGGATATGATATGTTAAAAATCTAACAGCTTTTAGTCTCGACAAAGAGCACCCCTCTTATCCGACATAGTGGACGTGAACCTGCACTGCTCCCCCACAGATGCCTAGTGTGATGTTTGACAGATTTCTCCCTCTCCAGCTAGGCTCACAGTAAATGTCCATCTGGCAGCTTCCCATGGGTACTTATTATTCTCAGCTAGCCAGGGGTTTTCTGTTTCCGAGCAGTCAGCCAACGCCTGCCTCAAAGAGTTGAGAGCCGGACCAGAACTGCTTGCAGATGCTCTGCTGGGTAGCCAAACGGTGCTAGTGTAGAGGCATGGCACTGGGTTTTCAATTACACCATGAGGTGGCGGTCTCCCAAAACTATTTGAGGATTGCAAGTCAAGTGCATAGAGAACAACTAAATTTCTCAGACAAAGGAAAAAGTAGCATTATGGTATGCCCGTTTTCATTTTTGTCCAGCAGTCTTGTTCCACCTTGGAGATGAGATGATGAATTTTCCCCTTACGGACTGAAGCTCACAGCCTAGTGTAGTGTTGAAGGGTCCTGCTGAGGCCCTGCTACAGCAGATTCATTTGTACAAGCCAGTCTCTATCTCATTCCTGGATCTTCCCGCAACTCCAGAAACAGCCCAACAAAATACAGGATGCTGTACTCACCCTGTCTTTGAGAAGGTTCCCCACTAGTGTGTTTCAGCCAAAGTTCAAGTGCTCCCCGTTCACACAAACTCGGCGGCCTGCTATCAATCTCAACAGCAGTTTATATGTTCAGTTGGAAGGTCTGTGTAGTGTTTTTGCTGAAGTTGAAGTCAAAAAACTATAATGGCATAAAAATGTCATTATATTCATTCACCTTCTGAACCTGTTTTATCCTCATTAGGGTCACTTGGAGCCTATCCCAGCCACACCCCGGACAAGTCACCAGTTCATCACAGGGCTGACATATAGAGACAAACAATCACGCTCAACCTCAATTAACCTGTCAGTGCATGTCTTTGGATTGTGGGAGGAAGCCGGAGCACCCAGAGAGAACATGCAAACTCCACACAGAAAGGTCCCACCCCTATCGACTGGTGATGGAATCAAACCCATGACCTTCTTGCTGTGAGGCACGAGTGCTAATCACTGCACCGCCGTGTTGCCCAAGTCATGTCATTATATGTATAACTAAAAGCATCTCTTACATTACCTTTCATTTACGCTATTCAAATTACAGCATTAAACTGCAGTAACTGTAACTGGTACAAAAGCAAGTTTTTTGGGTTTTTTTTGTTTTTTTACAATACTTTATTCATTGGTTTATTCAAATAATGTATTTTTTCATACTTAAAATGATCCAAGAATTGGTGATTTTAGACTTTTCTAAAGATACACCTAAATTCTACTTCGCTTCCTTTTTGTCTTGAAGCCTAATATTTCTTACATGTGTAAATTTGGTGTTGTGCCGCTACTTGAACCTTAATTTCCTGAAGGTTCTGCCCAAGGGATCAATTAAGTTCAATCTAATGTAATATAATGTAATCTAATCTAATCAAATCACTGCAAAGCAATAATTACTATTCTTAATTTGGTTTATTATACCCCTTTTTTGCTACATCATGTTTAATTTTGTAAATGTATTAGTTAGAGGCAATAAATAAATAAATTATGCTGAATTGCTTTATTTAAACAGATTCAATAGCCTGTATCCTCCATTAAGTACTACTAGCAGTGGTCATAATGGTTTTTCATTGCATGCTTTAAAACCAGTAATAAATTAAAATTTGAAAAAATTCAGGTGATGAAGATTCTGACAAAATGCAATGGGTCAAACTGGAGCCATAAAACCTATTTCTGGGTGCAAATATTTAATAATGATAGAGCTTGTATTTACTAAAACCTTCTTTCTTTCGTGAGGCTCCAGTTTGGGTTCAGACGGGGCGAAGTTCATTTATTATTCAGCTAAAATACAGTGATCAGTGCAGTTTTTTATAGTCAGTGCAGCAGATTACAAGTGTCTCGCACACATTTTGAAGCTCCTGGTGCAGTGAGCCGTGGATCTTTTCAGCTGCGTATTGACATAAATCACTGCTTAATCCCCTCATAAAATAAATTGCACAAAAGTACTGACAAACAAAATGCAAAGTGTGAAATATCATGTCAAATTCTTGGGAAAACCATTCAGATCTGGTAAAGTAGATGTACTGGGAACTATTATGTTAGCCAGCACGCTAATGTTAGCTAACAGTAGGCTTGATATTGTCTCCGTTAATTGAAGAATTGTGATTTTAAATATCAACTTCATCCAAATCCTCTGTTGTTTGTCATCACATGTAGTGGTAGAAGTTAAACTGGATGTATTTTATCGACAGTACTTCAAATTAAATGACTTAACAAGCGGTTAGCACAGCGGTTACAGACTAATGTTGGCACTGAGTTTAAGTATTAGTAATTAGTGTCAGTGCAGAACTAACACCTTGCTTCTGGTACCACTGAAATTATGTAATTGAACTAAAGATTTTTCATTCGCCTAAAAAATTGTAGTGGTTGAAAAATTCATGTTGTATGAAATATTGTATAACCGATAGAAAAATATGAATATATGAAGTCTTGTAGGGATGAGGAGAAGGAACACTTGAAGAACCTCATACAGCATACATGTACGCATGTTCCATTTGTCTTAGGCACTGAGCATCCTATGGTCTTACCCTAGAATCACCCCGGAATCCACTGCCAATCTCTCTAGGTACACAAGGGTAGAGTGTCTTTGGTTTGTCTGGCTTTGAAAAGACATTCATAACACCATATTTTTAGGTTAACCCCACTTGGATTTGAACAAAACTGTCTGTCTGAAAGCAGCAGAAGTAGCTTGGAGCAATATAAGATGAGGGAGGTTTGAGAATAATATGATGTGCCATGTAACTCTTGAATATATGGCAGTAAAATAAATCTGAGGTTGAAAATGATTAGAAGATCCCTGAGAGAGAGGTTACTCCATTATGTCTGAGAAGAGGATATCCAAGGCTTTTTTTTTTTTTTTTTAACCATGTGGACACTGTCGGCATCCACAGTCACTGAGGTTTTATGTTGAAATGTGAAGTCAGGGAAAGGCTGAGGATTCATAGCTGAACATGTAAGTATTTCCACAAACTCACCACTGTGTAGAAACAGACACCATGCATGCTATGCTTGTTTAAGTCAACACTGCTGGCATATTCTTTGAACAATCTGGGCCATTTGATTCTCATTTGAATAAAATTCAAATTGAAGACACTGAGCACACAATCCGCTTGGCAGCAAAGAAAAAGGCCACCATTGTGTATTCACATGCACACATGTGGGAAAATGGGAAGGGTGAGGATTGCAGTGCATTGCATACCTTACTGAGCAAACAACAGCATCTTGGTGCTGCCTTGAACCCTCCCCCCCATCTAACTCTTCCATATTTATGCGCTCGCATCACTCCCAAAGACACATGACAACTCAAACATGACTCTCACTGGTGAGAACAGGGCTACGAAAAATGAAACGAGTCTTACCTAGTGCAGAATAGTTGGTCACATCTGTAAGCAGGCCATTGGGGAGAAGAGGGAACAGGGGAAGGAGGGAAATAAAGAGGGAGAGAAACAGAGAAAAGAAACGTCAGCAAATTACAATGTACAGCCAGCTAAACTTTAATGCAGGCAGAGGCTGTCACCGGCTCCCCTGAAAAATGACGGTGTCCCAGCATTGTACATACCGGGGGTTAAGAATAGTTCCCGTCAAGAGGGGGACATCATTTATTAATCGAGGAACGTGAAATATCTGAGATAGCCTCCCAGGAGGTTCACAAGTTTGCACAACTTGCATTAATATTTGTCATTGTGTTGAGATTTTGACGATGGCGGGAGGGAGGATGTAAGCAGAAACCTGATGTATTACCCTCAAATTTTTTTTGCACCACTGTAACATAACCATAGAAAAAAAACAAAATAGCTCAGTCAAACATGAGGTATTCCCCTCACTCTATATGTCTCTGAGGTAATTTAGTAACCCTCAGATATGTCTTACCATGCTTGCTTCGACCTTTGCTACATTTCCCCGAGCTTGTTATTTTGACAACCGACGTCCAAGGTTCCAACAGCATAATAAAATGACAATCCCACACTCACCACAAATGCTCCCAGACACAAACAGTGAATCAGAAGGGCTAAAAAAAGCAACATTTAGCCACATCTCTGCTGTGTCAGTGCTTCCTGACATTCATACCTCCCAAGATTTACAGACAAGCATGCTATAAGACAGTTGCTTTACCAGCTCTTTGGCAGCTGGAGAAATATATATAGGATTTCCATTACAGTATGTTTTTTTACATTGAAAGCGGTCCCTTTACGGTTGTGCTCCTCTAAAACACAGTTTTGCCTTCTTGTAAATGCGCAATAAAACACGGAAATGTAGTGAACTGACAATAACTGCATGTTGTGTAAGGGAAATAGTAGACTCAAGACTAATTCTGCATTGCCGTTGCTTACAGTGCAGTCTCGTTGTGGGTTTTTTTTTTTTCATAATATGATTTATCACTGATGATGTCTATCCCCTGGATTCATTTACATTTTTTGTGCGCTCGCAGCAAATCCCACAGGGATCAAGAATAGGGAGAATGTTATTACAATATCTGTTTTGCACGTGAGAACAAATGTGTTTTTCATGGAGAGAAGGGAAAAGACTGGGGTTCAATCTCCGGGACACTCATTACCATTCTGTCTGACTCACATTCACAATCGCTGCTACTGTTGTTGCTAAACACAGAGCTCAGCTGAGGACCTTGAAGCTTCATACCGGGAAAATTGGACCCAGGGGAAGGGGTGGCAGGGACTGATGTCAGACTTCAAGAGCCACTAGAAGCACCTGGGGTTTCAATGACATTAGCATCAGTTTTGTTTGGTAGCTGGAGAATGAGCGACCAAGACACTTGAAGACAATAAAAGGCAGCAGTGGGAAAGGGAAGGAGCTTGTGAGGAATGCGGCAAAATTTGAGATCAGGCTCAAAGTGAAATAAAGAAATCAACATTTTGTGTAAGAATACCGGTTAAATGTGTAGCCATTCATGAAAACACTCAATAGCCTGAGGTACTAAGCATTTAAGCATTCTATATTTCTCTCCCTCTAATCACATTTTGTCTTTTTAATGGAGGGATTTTTTTTGTAGTGCAGTGAAGACTATTGATTTTTCTTGAATCCCACAGTTGAAATTTGGAAGCCTGGCCAATCAAAACCAGTGGAGGTAGCGTGGGCCTAAGTGGATTAGACCGGTGAGCTTGGTAGAGTGGGAATCTGGAGAGAGAGAAACCAAAGCCCTGGTGGCTTCAATAAACCTACTCTGTGAACCAGGAAAAAGATGGAAGGAGGAGACACTTTTTCACCCTCTCTCACCCTCCTGTTTTAAGCAGATAAGCTGCTTCCAGGGTCTTAGTTATGCTGTGTAGAACCCACAACACGATATGGAAACTTTTGACAAGGCAAAGAAAAGCTGAGAAGTCTGTTTCTTATGTTGTCTTTCCTCTATTGACAAGAGGGATTTGGGGATGTTTGGAGTGGTCAGTGCTGGGGGGAATTACAAAAAGCCTCTGTGATGTGCCATAGTGAGCATGCCACTGCTCAGGCATGGGTTTAGTGAAGGCATGGACTCAGTTTTGCAAAGTTTCTTTTGGACTAGCCAATGTAAAATAAGCAAAGAATTACGTTTCCATGATGAGTAACTGGCGACCACACTGTGATCCGTCCTCGTGTCAACATTTGATATATTTGAAGTTTAATGTTCGAGCACAACGTCTTCACCATAAAAAGTAAAAGTTAATACATGAAAGAAACAAAGCGACAGCGGTTTAACCTTGTCTACAGATTTCGATTAAACTTAAAGCGACATCATCTGTCCTTGGTGGGATATTTGGGGTGCTGTACGTTCAGTCCTCAGAGACTTTGTGGCTTTTGGACAAGGACATCAGTTTCCTCCAGGGAGATTCTTTTTGACACCGCCGATCTTGACTTTTCTCATTCATCACATAACAGTCACCACATCACTGCGAAGACAACACTACATTTTAGTGAATCACAGATGTTTGTTTGGTTCCTGACAGCCAAAAACAGACATTATTTGCTCCGAAAACACAATTATGAACAAAGACTAAGTCATATAGCCAGGAATTAAATTTGGATTTTTTTTTTTCTGTGTCCGTGAACTGCAGGAATGTACGACTCAAAAATAGCTTTCCTATCAACGACACGCACGTAAGACAAAAAATCTGCACTTGCAAAGGTGTTGATGCTGATTTAAGAGAGTTGCGATACTTTTGTTTGAATCACTGGAAGAGGTTTTAACCTGCAAACACAGGAGAGTGATCAGTTCCGACACATTACTTTGCTTTTTTGTCATTGTCAGCTGCTGTTGATGCCATTTTGGAAGCAGCAGTCCTCATGTGTAGGTATCCCCTTGGAAATGGCACCAACCTGTGGTACCAAAACATCAGAGCGCTGTTGGTGCGACTGAGAAAATCAGCAAATCTCACTTTTGTGATTTTGTTTTTTGTGTCATTGAAAAATGAGATTTAATCAAATTAATTCAAAATGTTGCTGGCCCATACACTCAGTTGATAACAACTACATTTGTGTCAGGCCTGTAACTCCTTTAAAGGTCCATATTTAGCTAAACCGACTTTTACTAGTCTTTGGTTCATTTATTTGTGCATTTGGACCCTACAAGTTTATAACGTTTGAATTATTATTAATATCTTTATATTCATTTTGCCAAAAATCTAATGGATTTCCACAATCTGATTTAATTCCTACTTAATTTGTTGCATCTATAACTAGTTACGTCACATTTGCACATATAAGGTCAAGACTTCCGATGAGCATTTCTCTGCGTACGACATAATTGTTTGTCAGCAGCAGCAGTTGTAGTAAAAACTGAAAATATGTCCAAAATTTGAGCCAATTAACTAAAATGTTCAGTTGTTGGTTGAATGGGACATCGCAGCACAACCAACAACCTGGAGGGGGTGGGGCTTGAAGTGGCTGATGTGCATTTAAAGGGCCAGCGCTCAAAATGACCTTTCCGGTGTCATTACTCAGAAATAGTGTTGAAGATGGACCTGTGGAGTTGAATTGATGAAGAATTCAGACCCAAGCAGAGCATTTACAGTTTATATAGACCACAGGGAAAGGTTAAAATACATAATTCCATTTAAAAAAGCAAAATATCACTCCTTTAAACAAGTGTTTTGTTGGGTTCAGTGAGTAATATCGAATGCAAGTCTATTTCTATTACATTATTCTGTTGTCCATGAAGATTATCGCTCAAACAATACAAATGGATAGAAAATACAAAGGCAAGAAAAAGTATGTGTGAATTTAACTGGGCACCTCGCCACAGTATTAAGTCATCTTCATCTGAGTACAGTTTGTCTCACTGTGGGCTGGAGAATCCCTAAGGTCTCTGAGATTGCTTTGTAAGCCCTTCAGGTCTTATGCAAATCAAAAACTGTTGATGGAAGGTCTTCAGAGATTTCTATTTTGTGATGTTTTGTTGACATCAGCAGATGCTTCTTGCCAGTGTGTGTTTTTTTTTTTTTTATAAGTCAAAGGATTTTCACACCTCGCTCAAATCTCCTTTTGTTGATTGGACTTTCAGATTATTAACTCCTGACTCCATTAGCTCTTTTTTTGGAGTGATTAGCCTAAAGGTTTACTTGCTTTCATCAGCTGTACTGGGAATTATTAGTGGATAGCTACACTGGTCATGTTAGGTTAATATTATTGTGCTGGTCTGAAGTTGTGACTTAGATGCAGATCAGATCACATTTCTTGACTATCAAGGGGTTCACATAGTTTTCTCACCACTGTGTTTCGTTCACATTATGTCCAATTTTTTTTTAAAAAACCCTTCTTTCAACACAATCTACAGATACAATATCATTTAGGGCTGCACGGCACTGGCAAAACTTGCAATATGTGATTTGGATGTAAAGCATTGTCATAACAATAATATTTTGATATTTCTCATTCACCGAAAGAAATACCAATTTCACCTAAGAATAGTGTTCCTTAACAATGTTAAAATGAGCCAATTATTTGTTGTCACGTCTGTGAAGAGACGTTAGTCTGTTTTATGATTGTCTCGTCATTTCCTGTTTTATTTTGTTAAGTTTCCCTCCTGTGTCATGTCCTCTGTCTTTACTTCCCTCATGTTTTCCCGCCACGTAATCAATCCCTCCTGTGTCTTGTCACCCAGCTGTGGGTAATTGTCAGTCCCTGCCCTCTTGTGTACATAAGCACTGTGTTTCTGTCTGTCCAGTGCGAGTTCGTCACCCTCATCTGAGTAAGTCACAACTTGCGTACCTTTCTGAGTTCTGTCCTCTCGTGTTCTGACCTGTTTTGTCCTTCGACCTGAGCCTGTTCCCTTTGATACCCTTGCCTGTATATTTTTGCCTCCTGAGCCTGTCTTCTCCCTGCCTGGTTTCGACGCCTGTTTATGGCTCTGGTTCCGAACCCCCGTCTCATCAAACGAGCCTGTCTATTCCCTGGATTTGACGATTGATTGTTTGATTACCTGGCATATGGCCCTCCGCCCAAACTCTGACCACGCCTCTGGATTCTCCCCATACAACTCAGAAGAAGATCAGATCCAACACCTTTCTGATTGTATAAATAAACTTCATATTACCTCTTACTCTGAGCTCCCGTGTTTATCTCTGTATTTGAGTCCAAGTTCTGACCAGAACCTTTTCACCATCAGCTGAACATTTTAGGTAATTGGATCAAAGTTTGGACATATTTTCAGTTTTTACTACAACCACTGCTACTGACAAACAATTATGTCGAACTTGGAGAAATGTTCATCTGAAGTCTTGACCTTATATGTGCAAATGTTGTGATGTAACTAGTTATAAAATGTAACAAACTGAGCAAGAATTGAAACAGGTTGTAGAAATCCACCTGATTTTTTGCCGAAAATGATTATAAAGATAGCTTCAAGCAGCTTCTGCCAGACCCTACTGGGAACAACTTAGGGTTCAATGACTTGCCCAAGGACACTTCAACATGCGGACAATCAGATCCAGGATTTGAACCACCAACCCTTCGGTCATTAGATAACCTGCTCTACCAACTGAGCCACAGCCACCCTACTCATACACATTCATACACCAGTGTGAGTGGCACAGGAGGCAAGGAGGGTGAAGTGTCTTGCCCAAGGACACAACGGACTGACGAGGAGAGAGCGGGATTCGAACCCCCAACCTTTCAGTTAATGGACAACCCGCTCTACCTTTAATTAGAGATAAGTTGGAAGCTGATCCATGGAACTGTTCGGAACATCCACAAGAAGTGCTCCGGAAGACCATGGACATCGACAAGCCCCACAAAGAAAGAAGACTGCAAACGTTTCATCGAAGTCCAAGGAAGTCTGTGCGGCAAGCTTGTTGTGAGGCAGGCATTTCAAAAACATTTGTGTCCATTGTATTATGAAACATTGTTGACGTGTGTTCTTGTGGACATTCTGAACAGTTCCATCAGCTTCAAACTTATCTTTAATTCCAGTGACGGTAAGTCTTCCTGGCAGTTTTTTTTTCACACATATACTCCCAGTTTCTCTCTCAGATCAGCTGATCAGCTACTTTTGAAGGAACAGAACAAGGTCCAACCTCCAAGGAGATCAGGCCTTTGCTGCTGCTGGTCCCAGACTGTGGAACAACCTGCCTCTGCAGATCAGACAGACCTCCTCTGTCTGTTTTTAAATCTCTTCTTAAAACCCACCTGTTCTCATTGGCCTTTAAGTCTCGTGTCATGTTGATATTTTGTTCTGTTTTATATTTTAACTTGTTTTATTTATTTGATTTTAATGTTTTTTATGCTTTTACTCATTTTTTCTATTGCGTTTCTAATGTTCTGTACATCACTTTAGTCCACTGTGGTTGTTTTAAAGTGCTTTATGAATAAAGTTGGATGGAATTGAATTCTTTTTGAAACTCCCTCCTAAACTGTCTTTGCACTTCAACTACATTTTCATACTTCCTGCAGCATTTTGGAATGAATTTCCTTTCTTCAAAGTTTAGTCTGGCTGCCATCATTGACTCCTGCAAAAAAAAAAAAAATCATAAACAATTTCATTATCAGCTGCTAAAGGGTGTATATATATTTTTGGGACACCCTGTATATATAGTGGGATTAAACATTCATAGTGACTTCTGTCCTCCTATTTTGCAACATATGAGATTACATAATTAGAAAAACAGCATTAATGTGTTATATAGATGACAGCTGGTTTTTGAACATGGATGCCATTATGATGCAACAAGCTCAAAACTGCAGCGACAACATCCACAAATCAGAAAATCCGACTGGGCTCGATTATCGATCAGACTATTGAACCCAAACTCCAACAGTAGATTAAACTGGATTACAATACACACAGCTCTCTAATTACTTCACTCCTCGTGCTGACTCATGCAAGTTAAAACAATGCATCAGCAAAAACGCACTGTTGTTCGCTGCTGAAACGCCAAAAGATTGATTGAAAAAGACTCATTTATACAGTTGCACTTGAGCCACTGGGCTTGTTGTCATGTTCAGATAAGTGAAGCGGACTTGAAATGACCCACTGTCTAAAAAGCTTCAGGGCTAATCTGCTCCTGCATTGATCTCATGATAAAGAGATCAGATAAGAGGTGGGATAACGGATAGATTAGAGATTTACAGGCTTCGAACCGAGTTGGAATGAATGAGAATCATGTAAAGGGATAAAGACAGATAGGAAAGTAAAACACCAGAACAGGTTAACTTTAAGCTTCAGCAAAGGTTTAAAGGCAGCTAAATGTGAGAAATGATTAATAATGAATCACTGTAATACCTTCCTTCATGTAATTAATGCTCGTGTCACTGGTGTGGCTTTACTTAGTATCACAAATAAGACCGTAATCATAGATGTGTGAAACAAAGACATGTGGAGGACTGCTTCCAGCTCTGTCATAAACACTTTAATGTCTGTCTATAATGCAGGACAACAGAACTAATCTCTGTCTGTCACATCACTTCTTTGTCTTCAAGGACTATCATTGTGACAATTTAAACCCCCTAAGGAAAGCCAATGTGCATTTCACACCCCAGAGGTGTCTAAAAGGTTTCCTACGAGGGCCAAAAAATAAACGGGTCATGGTCCAAAAGTAAACACTGATGTTATGTGACTTTATTTATTTATTTCTGTCTGTCTGTGTTTATTTTTTTTAATTAATAGTTTATTTATTTATTATTCATTCATTTACTTATTTTTTTATTGAAAAGGAATATTCTAAGGTTTAGATAATTAACCCTTTCATACATACTGGTCACTACAGTGGACAGTTATTCTACAGATGTTCTCTTGTAGATTCATGGGTTTTGTTGTTTTAGGCCCCGTCCAGACGAGTCCGATACGGCGTATTGTTTGAAACCGTGTCAACAATACGTTACATAAAAATGGAGGCGTCTCAGTACAAAATTTCCGTCAGTACGAATACGGCACGCTTGCCTGATACGCTGC
>JAQQZY010000011.1:16461582-16478682 GCA_030068375.1 Ostorhinchus rueppellii
GTAGCTGGGATAGGCTCCATGTGACCCCCGTGACCCTAGTGAGGATAAAGCGGGTATAGAAGATGAATGAATGAAAATTAGATTTAGCCTAACCATGATTTAAAGGGGTCATATTTTGCTGTTTTAAAATAGAGTTATGCATTTTAAACATTTCCCTGTGGTCTACATAAACTGTAAATGCTCTGCTTGGGTTTGCATTCTTTATTAATTCAACTCCACAGGCCCATCTTCAACCCTATTTCTGAGTAATGACACCAGAAGGGTCATTTTGAGCGCTGGCCCTTTAAATGCACATGACCCCACCCCTTCCAGGTTGTTGACGGTGTTGCTCTGTCCTATTCTTGTCCTAACTTATGATTGTTAATACAACCAACAACTGGACATTTTAGGTAATTTAGTAGTTTGGATATAGTTTGGACATATTTTCAGTTTTTACTACAACCACTACATTTATTATGTACTCAAGGAAATGTTCTTCAGAAGTCTTGATTTTATATGTGCAAATCCTGTGACAAAACTAGTTGTAGACGTAACAAATAAAGCAGGAATTAAAGCAGGTTGTAGAAATCAACTGGATTTTTGCCAAAGTGAATATAAAGCTACACGAGAAAATGTAAAACACTGAATCAACTTAAAAATTCTGCTTCAGTAGGTCACACATAAAAATGAGTTGAATATTAAAATTAAATTGCATTAAATGCTTTCATTATTTTATTTATTGTAATTTAATTTGGTTCGCTTAACTAATTTTTTTTTTTTAATGTGTGACCTACTGAAGAAGATTTTTTAAGTTGATTCAATGTTTGACTTTTTTCAGTGTATCTTTGCAGCACCTGGAGCGTTCCAATTTGAGCGACATGAACTTTTAGGGTCCAAATACACAAATAAATGAACCAAAGACGAATCAATGTGGGTTCAGCAATGACCCCTTTAATATTTTTTGTCGATTTCTGTTGCAAATTCCTCTCAATATTCCACTGCTTTTGTAAAGAGGTGCTGCTGCCTGTTCATCTATGATCCCTGGCATAAAGGGATCAATTTCAACATCCTGTTTTTTTTCAAGAAAAGTTTTATTAATTTCCTGACACTCTACTTTTGTTTGGATGTTTTGAATTGTTGACTGGAACAACTGATCAATAGGAACATCAATCAAATAATCAACATAATGGAACTAATTTAATTAAGTATGCCTAATGCCAGTAATTTGTATCATACTTATAATCTTACAATCTCCACTTCATTTCTGCATCACAGCCACCGCACGAATATAGTTTAGCCTGTCATAAATAAATACATTTAGGCAGGAAGTATGCGTTTTCTGTTTGATATGTAAATCCTTGCTGAAGTGCATGGACTGAAAGTTGAAAACAATGCAGCAGGAAAAGCACCAAAAGCAGAGGCTCCGTTTTCCACCACCTATCTTCTTCACTTGGTACTCCTCCCTCCTCTCGTTCTCCTCTTGGCTGACTTTGTGTAGCACTGTGGGGCTTCCACTGAGCCTGAGCCTCTTTGGCAAGAACTATGGGGACTGGATGGCATTGAAGAGGCTGCAATGATGCATCCAAACGATGGGTGTAGTTGGGCAGGGAAGTGGTAGCAGGGGGTGAAGAGAGGAAAAGTAGGATGCGGGAGAGAAAAGGGAGGACGACAGAGAAGTTGCGGGAGCCATTGTAGGTGGTTTCAATCATCCTGATGCCATCTGTTCCACTCCATTTTTCGCACTGACGGTGGATATTTTCCCTGGTGGGACGAGAGGAGTCTGTGTGCGAGTTTGTGTTCAACAAAGATAGATAGTGGAGGGCAGAATGGTACGGGCGACGGTGCAGTATCTCACATGAACATACTGTAGATCTGAACTGCATGAACTGCTGTCTTCCAGTGATAAGGCCGCAGCTAACTCCAGAACTCACCAGCGGTCAGTGGGACAATTACGTCATTAACAGAGGATGGATTCAGTACCACGTCAGGGAATCGTGGAAAAACTGGACTGTAAACATTTCTCTTGGGTCATTAATTGAACAAAATGAGTTATGATCGACCAATATCCACGAATGAGTGTGTTGATTTGTCGAGCAGTTCCTCCACTATGGATCGGGGGTTTTAGAAACCATGTGAGATGTTTGAAATGTATTATTCAGCTGTTTTATTTGGTCTTGCTTTTTATTGTTGTTATTTTTAATTTGTTGTTTTTAACAGTACAGATTTGATCTTTTGGATCTATTTCTGTATTTTACTGTTATTGTTAATTTATTTATTTTTCTGTACAGCACTTTGGTCCATTGTGGTTGTTTTAAAGTGCTTTGTAAATAAAGCTGCATTGGATTGGATTGGATTTGTATCTCTCTTAACCCTTGTGCAGTCCTCAGGGTCAATTTGGCCCCATTCTGCCGTCTTCGTCTATGGGATGCGGATGTGGTAGGCCGCAATTAGGTTCATACCTGTCTACTCGAACTTATAAAAATATCGTTTTCTTTTTGGTCCGACAGATGGAAACAAGTTCATTCTTTTACCTTGACATGTTTTGGCTACAACTAAACCAAACCAGGATAAAACAGCCGACGGTGGCAGATGAGAGTAACATCAAGTGACCCTTCTACAGGCTGCAGCTGAAACATGTCAAGGTAAAAGAATGAACTTCTTTTCCATCTGTCTGACGAAAAAGAAATATTTATATGCTCTTGTTACTGAAAAGAACTGATTTATTATCTGAATATACTTTATCCTCACTAGGGTCGTAGGGGTCACATGGAGCCTATCCCAGCTACTTAAGGGCAAAGGTGGGGTACACCCTGGACATGTCACCAGTTCATCACAGGAAACAAACAGTCATGCTCACATTCACACCTATGGCTAATTTAGATTAGCCGATTAACCTATCAGTGCATGTGCTTGGATGGTGGGAGGAAGCCGGAGAACCCACAGAGAACCCACGCAGACACGGGGAGAACATGCAAACTCCACACAGAAAAGTCCCAATACGCGAATTATATAAAAAGATATAATGTCGTGCCCAAAAAAAAAAAAAGTTTGTGCTCCTATTTCATTGGAGCACAAACTCCACAATAAAGGTCCCACCATCGACTGGTATTGGAATCAAACCCAGGACCTTCTTGCTGTGAACTTCAACTTTACTGTTAATGAAGTGTGCCATTTTGGGATCGTTAAAACTGAAATAAGCCACTGGTAATTGCTTGTTACAACGTTTAAAAAGTCCATAAACTATGCACTTGGAAATGATATCTCCTATGCCAAGACAGCAAAGCATATGAGATCACACAACTTTCCCAGTCCTATTCAGCTGAGGCAGAAATTGAACATGCAGAAAATCCTTGGCCACGTTTAAGCGACCGATTTAACTCAAGTCCAAAAGAGACGACGGCTCCATTATGCAGGGTTTGTTTGCCCAAAAGTCTGAGGACTATTGCAAAAAACTTTTCTTCCAACCTGCACAAGTGAATTTCAAACAAACCAGTGGAAATAGCCTGTAGATGTGATGTTTTTTTTTTTTTTCATGTACCGTGTTAACCGATAAAGACCCAAACAACTGCCATGCACTGATCTAAAATGTGTACCACCTGTGGACCTACTAATACTTTAAATACCTGTAAGTAATTGGCAGTTTGTCATGTTTTCATGGTTGTCAGATATGACCCATTTGGATGTTCAGAGGCTCTGTCGTTACCATGGAAATGCTGTCATCTTCTACCACATTGATTCGCCAGTGAAACCCATGGAGTTTGACAAATGACAGTGGATGGAGACACTTGGTTATGTTCAGTTACTGGTAGATTTTGCTGAAGTTTTTGTTGTGTTGATATAATAACCTTTGAATTTACTGAGTTTTAAATGAATATCTACATGATCGGTGAATTAAATCTTGGAAAATAGATGATTTATCTGAGAAAGAAAAACATAAAATAAAGATAATATATAATAAATGGTGATAAATCACTTAAGAAAGGTTAAAATAGAGAGAAAAATTCATATGGAAACTGCTGCAAAAGTAGCCTTGGGTCTTTATGGGTTAAATCTGGATGCAAATGTTCACAAATGTACGCTTAGGGCAGAAAGCATAGAGAAAAGAAGTCAGACACAATCATAAGGATTTTTTGTTGAAAACTGAACCCAACTCCCACATAAAAATCATCTTACAGGTTGTTATGATAGATGTAGCCACCTGAGACTGAGAGGCGTCCAAACTTTTATAGCTCAATCCCAAACTTAGAAAGCTTCATTATGAACTTCCACTGTCAAAATACTGCACACAGAGTCTGATATGAACAGATCAGTGAAGCAAAAACAGCACTCTTCTTCTGTTTAGAATTAGACAGAGGAGGAAGAAGTATTCAGATCCTTCAAATCACTAAATGTATAAATTCCAGACTGCAGAAATACGATGTTAGAAATAAAAGTCCTGAATTTAAAGCCTAGTGAAAGTATTTCACTAATGAGTACACATGAGAGTAGTGTTACATAAATGCTACAAGTACATGTAATTATCAAATAGTGCCATAGATTATAATTATAAGTTAGCTCAAATGAAAGTATAAGTATGTCAGATTTGTTCAGCAGTAAAATAGTGGAGTTGTTATATCACGAAAAGACTGGAAAAATAGCTTACATATCAAAGCATGTTCAAAGATTTAGTTCGAACGACAAACTCGGTAAGGATGGTCCTGTGATCATTTTTGGGTCCTGACAAAGGTGGGATTCATCTCAAGAGATAACTAACCCCAAATTCAATACAGATTACAAAACAAACATCGCATAAACCAAGCTCCAAAATGAAGCCGATGTTTTCAGAGTTGTACCACTGCAAACAGATGTTGGTAGTGTAGAAACCCCTGGCTCCCACAAACTTACATTGAACTTCTCTCTAAAAATACTAGGCCATTTTTTTTTTTTTTTTCCCCAGGACTCATGCCAGTCTCATCTATTTTACTTTGGAGCTTTCATAAGTGTTCAGGCGGTCAAGTTAAAAAATTGTTCCTCTATTAATCAGATCTCAGGGCAAACTTTAATATCTACCATGTCAGACTTTGATTGACAGGTCTTTATGACAGGTTGCTCACCTGCTGAGTTGGACTTTTGAAGTTTTGGGTGGTTTTATAAATAAATTCTGCCCTGACAGACAGCTCCATTGTTGGTGGCTAATAGATTCCACCATGTAAAAACTATAAAAATGACTCATTTGACTTGTAAATGTCACTTTTACTGAGTTCTGAAGCACTTTTTGCGCTTACTCGGGTTTTCCTTTAAAGTTTAAATTCTTGCTTGTGTTGTACGTCGCTTTGGACAAAAGTGTCTCCTAAATGAAATTGTAGAATTGTAGTTCTTAAGCTTACACTTAGCATTGGCTCACTAATGACCCTCCCACCATTAGTTCCCTCCCCTTTTGTACAAAAATGGCCACTTCTGACTCGACTAAACCAAAATACTGACGACTGATTCACAAATTATTGGCTTCAAAACAGCGTGCTAATAAATGCTAATAAGTTACACACTGACTAATCATACACTGCTGCCCATAAGGGTGCAGTAATTTTGTTTTCACAGAAATAGCATACACATCAGTAATCACCAACCAATTACATACTGTGTTCCAGTTACACTTTATCTATCAAGAATAAATCATATTGTCACAACCATCTCATGAAAACACACACACACACACACACACACACACATTGATCGGACACACATGGGTCTGATCAAGCAAAGGTGAACATCAACACGAAAAAGTAAATTTGCACACATCATTTATTAAGTCGACTCATGTTTTAGCTAAAGATCTGTATTTTATGGAACTGTTCACCTTTTTAAAATACCACTTACACAGTACAGAAGTTCTGACCCTTCTGCAAGGGTGCATTAAATTAACAAAAAGACAAAAGACTGCCTGTTACTGTGAGAAGTTAAAATTCTGAATGACGAAGGCTGTGAGTTCATACACTGGTCACGTTACAGAGAAATGACTCTGTATTTGTCATTTACTTATATCAGTACGGACCAGCACAAGTTGTAAATGACACTGTGTTAGTATTAAATACATGAAATCAGTAAATCATTGTGATCATATCTGGCTTGTTGTTTTAAAAATATAAATCAATATTTTGGGTGATGCATAGAGTGGTAAAGAGTCGTCCATGTGTTGCTATGGCAACCTGTCAACGTGTTACCACATTCTTGTCAATAAAACAGAGACTTTTCAATATTTTACCCCAAAATTTATTTTCAACATAGTTACCTCCGCCCAGGAGGTTATGTGATCGTCCAAGTTTGTGTGTTTGTTCGTTCGTTTGCTGCAGCAACTTCAGCTGGCCACAAGGGGGCGGAGGTCTGCACTCTCTGCTTTTCTAGTTGAACATAATATCTCAATGTTTTTTTCTCACTTGGTGTCAATTTCTGTTGAGAATCACATGTTTTGAATGTCTGCATAAAGCTTAAAAAATGGATGTCCGTTTCGAGTCAATGTGTTACAGAGCAGTAATTTGACATTTTTCACCTAAAAATTGTATCACCCCAAATTTTATTCTACATAATGTAAAAGTGCTTATAAATACCTATGCATTACTCTACTTACATGACAGAGACTGCTGCCCACGTGTTACTGCTTGATAGAACTCATATATACAGTGTGTATATATAACTTTATGGGCAACAGTGTGCATAGAGTATGGTGTGAGCCCATAAATAAATCTCACATACTGAAGCTTTTCACTCAAGCTACATCCATTCTGGCTGTTGGAAATGCACATTCTTACGACTGAAAAATATCAAAATAAAGTGTTCATTTATTTGAGTTGATTTGACAGAAGTGTTTTTGCTTTCACCGTCAGTGTCATCGCAGTAACAGTACCTGTAGTAGTACTTCAGCACCTTTTTTCTACTTGGTGTCATCTCTGTGACTGGGTGCCGGTACCACAACCCACATCCTCAGGGCATTTAACTCCCCGTTACCTCGCTACTTAAACATGCATGAAGTTATTACAGTGCACCCTCCAACTCCCAGCTCTCACTGCCTCTGTGTTACTTTCTGCCTTTGTCTATTTCTGAGATCAGCCGAACTTTTTTTTTTTTTTTTTTTCACACCGCCTCCTCCTCTGCCTCCTCTTCCCCTCCCTCATTACAGTTCCTAGCCTGCATCACTACTGTCTTCCTTTCGCTCTATATATCTCTGTTTCTCCCTCCTGGATAAAAGCTGGCACTGAAAAGCTCTCTTCATGTCACCCTGGTTGCTTATATAAAATCCAACTCTTCAAGATAAAAGAAAACTGAAAATAATACCAGCATTAGGGTTTCCTATTTCACAGCGTTTCACTTCTGAGGGGTCAGTGAATCTGCGTGATGTGGAATATTGAATATGAAGATGGGGAAGCGCCATAGTGTTTTTTCAGCATGTTTGCTCACTAAATGCAGTGTTATTGGATCTACAAGGTTGCCATAGTGGTTCAGAGAAAAGGCCACTGTCGGCTTATACTACACCTCAGAAAGAAATTGGGGGTAGAAAAATGGAGCATAATTCAGAGTACTGTTGAGACAGAATTGTGCTGAAGAGGACTATAAACAGCAGATGTGCACCGCTCCAAAACAGAATGCTGACATAACATCGGAGATATTCATAATAAAGACCAATATATGAATATATTTAGCTCTTGAGCTTATTTTATTTATATCAAGAGGGATTTAGGGCTTCCAGGATAATGAAATTTTAGTTGAAAATTAATTGTCATTAAATAATTTAAGCAACAGCGCAGTATGAGCCTACAATAGCGTATTTATACACATACAGTACATCTAATTAAGAGGAAGAGCCACTTACTGGCATTGAACACTGGAGCACATGAATAGAAATTATTTTCTATTTGCCTTGTAGGATGCGTAAACAAAATTTGCACAAGGCAGATTGGACATAAATAACATATAAGTACAGATCTTATTACTAAGATAAATACTAGGGGGAGTTAATACTAAAAATAAATTAGAAAATGAAAATAATAGCATAAAAATTCAAGTAAAATTTAGATGGCCCAATTAGCAACAGGGAAAAGACTAAGAAGTTGAGGAATTGGTTGGCATCTGTTATCGATCGCCTCCTATTTTCTGTCAACAATTTAGCTAACTTAAATAGCTATAGCATGATATATATGAGAGGATAAAGCAGGTTCAGAAGATGAATGAATAATATATACGCTGTTTATGTAAAAAGATGTAGAGTTGGTTCAAGTTCAGTCCAAGCTCCTGCTCCGAGTGTGCTAATGCTAATGATGCTAATGCTAATTCGTAATGCTTTTTTCCCCTCAGTGTTAGCTAGAGTCCATGTGATCAGAATTTACAGCCAAAGGAAATAATTATGAATTATTAAACGGAGAAGGTTAAAAATAACATTAAGGTTTATTTAGTTTGACTTTGTTTGTCCTGCTGTTTTTTTTTTTGTTTTGTTTTTTAACAACTCATAATGGGAAGCCTCACTTTGCGATCACTCCGCCCGAGCGGTGCGTTTCGTAACACAAATCCAACACACACCCTTAACGATAGACAACAGGTGAGTGTAAATAGAGTTGATTACAATCGGGTACAAGTGATTTACATGAAGAAAACAACGGAGCGGTGGAATGCTCAAAAGGAAGGAAATTATTATTATTATTATTATTATTATTATTATTATTATTATTATTATTATTATTATTATTTTTGCGTTATTTTTTAACAAACTTCGGAGCTGACGTGAACTATTATGGAGGAAAGCCAACGCGAAAACCGTATGTGAAGGTCCGAAAACTTAAAACAACAACAACATCTTGAAGGAGCTTTGTGGAAAAGGACAGTTTTGCATTCCGGGGACGCGCAGGACGAACACCTGAAAGGTAGGTGAAAAGAGACGCAGGTTGTTTACTTCTGTTTTATGTGATATGCAAAGCTGGCGAAAAAATTAGCATGTTTTTAGTCTTGTTTTAAAGCCGTTGCTGGTTCTTGATCTGGTCTATTTTACTCGACACCCGCCGTAGTGTCCGCTGGTTCATTTGGTGCGTTTTGGTGTCATTGTTGGACTAACATTCTCTGCTTTTGGCTGTGATTCACAACAAGTCAGTTATTGTGCTTTGTGGGCCTATAATGATGGAGCTCTTGTTAGGAAGGCCTGTGGTTACAAAAATAAGCATGTACTTCATTATTTGAAATTAAATTAAGAGACACTTGAAGCAATCAGGTTTTTTTTTTTTTTTAAAGTGGTCCTTAAACGTCACACAGGCTGCTCTAATGACTGAGTTGCATTACCTTAACAAATCAATAAAAATCCAAAGACAGAAGAATTGTTTAATATCACCCAGTGAATTGTGCTTTAAACATAATCTTTGAATGTGTTCTCCCCCATATGAGTTATTTTTACTAATATTATAAGGCTTGAATGTGCTTGGATTCATCACATGCATCTGCAGCTACTGTCAGTATGTCATGATCTTTTTTTTTTTTTTTTTTTTTTAAATATCAAATTATACACATTTCCTGTCTGCTGTCAAAGTATATTATATAGTATGCTGGTGATGAAACCTGGTGTTCAGTTGACATTTGTTTTTGTTTTTTTTTTACATTTGTGCATTTATTTGTTTAATTTTTCAATGTAAAAGTACTGCACAGAAGATTTTTTTTTTTTTTTTTCAAATATTAGGTCTTTACTGTATATCTTTACACTGTTGTTCCACATACAGCGATTATATCTTTATATGCATTTATCTTGATGAATATGCATTTTAAATCTTAAAATATATTTATGAACCTTAAATAAAAAGCAAGAGATAGAAATAAATGAATAAAAATTCTTTATTTTATCACAATGCCTCCTGAGGAAATAATGAGTTTTACACAAATATTTCATATTACCCAAAAAGTAAAGTGGTTTAGCGAAAAATATGTAAAATTACATGTAATTTACTTTGCATTGTCAAAGCAACATGTTGGGTTTTTGCACAGCGTAGACATTGTTACCAGACAGTCACACATTAATATATTTATGTAACATCATCATTACGTCAGATTTCAATGTCATTTGAAGTTAATGTCAGTGAAGAACAATATTGTAACCACCAATTTCCATTTTTTCCCCTCTTTTCAGCAACTGTTTATAACACCAATATGACCAAAAGCATCAAATGGTCTTAAATGTGTAATAACTGCTGAACTCTTAATCATATCAGTTTACATATTTATGTTCATGTTAAATCATTCAGATAAAATGTAGCTTTGCAACTTCATCAGATATGACCCGTTTGGACATCCACAGGCTACGTATTGAATATGAAAACAGGGTCATCTTCTGTAACACTGAGTGGTTGTAGACTTGTTTTTATTTTCAGGTAATGACACTGTTGCTGGAAAAAAAATCCCTTTTTCTTCACTTCTTCAGTTTGAATAGCCTACTCTGAACCTTTATGGACACCTCTGATCACTGAATCAAATGTAGCAAAATACCAGACTTTTATTGACATATGCAACCACGTAGAGAAACATTTCTGTGGAAGTTGCCATGAAAATATTGCAGTGCTTCAAGATGGTTTCATTGAAAAAGTGTAGGTTGATTGTTAAACAGTAGATAATGGTGTAAAAACAATAATGAAATAGGATATGACTGTAGTTGTGTAATAATTGTAACAGGTGTCTGTGGGGTGGTAACTGTAAAGTATTAAACAAATAGCCCTTCTAATACCTGGTCACTGATATTCTCATGCCAACCAAACACCCAAGTCTTACATCAATAGTTGCAATACTCTCAACATGCTGCACTTTCAGCAATCAGGAAAGTAAACAATAAGGCAGCTTAAAGCCTGGAAGTATTCTGCAGGGACCCAATCCCACCTAATAGTCTAATTAAAGCTATTGATTGGTTATATAAGCACACATAAGCAGTGGACATTCCCCACTAACAACCACCCACAGGACCAGTAATTAGCACAAATTCAGAGCTGTTTACTCAGCCACACTCTCCGCCACCTCATTTGTTGTGCACACGTACTGTTTTTTTTTTTTTTCTTTTTCTGCTTGCATGACCTTTCTGTGTTGTTCTGATTTCATCTTTCTCCCACTACTGTCACTATTGCTCCTGAGCATCTGTGTTCAATCAGCATTCAAACCTGGAGGTCCACACTATGAAATGTGCACAATGGTTCAGATGATTTGGGAGAACTAGCCGCGATGCTGGGCTTTACTGAATACCTTTGTGAGGAGCTGTCTGGATTTGATGGCCCCCAGCGAGATCCATTGTCAAGATCACAAAAAGTCAGATATTTTTACCTCTTCAGGGCTCTCTGAGGCGTGATTTTATTTCCCGCTGTTTGTGAGTTGTGACTCTTGAACTTACTGAAGGGGAACTGTATTTAATGAATACTGGCTCTCCCAAGAAGACGAGGAGGTTCTTTGAAGTGAATTATGCGATATAAATATAGTATGCTCTGATAGTAGACAGGATCTGTCTGCTGGGAATATATTTCTCAGGGTTCTTGTCCTACAATGATTGAGTTTTATGTTTTGGAGTAGATGGAAGGGGAACATGTGAGAACAATAAAGAAGAAAAGCCCAAGCTCCTCATCTCACTTTTTAAAAAATCTACATAGTCATAAGAAAAAAGATGGAGACGGTAAGGTCCTGGAGGGAAACAATATTATCTAGTCATAATCCAGTGAGGCACACTGCCTCAGTGAACAGGAGGGCAGATTTATTTGAATGATGCAGAAAATAGATCCCCCCAGTCTGAGTTAAGTGCTAACGATAAGGAAACACCAGTTAAGCCTTGGCAAAAAATAATAAATAGAGGGAATATAAATTGTGAATTTGATCACAGGCAATGGAATTTAGTGACAGAGGTCAAGAGGATTGGTTTGGAACAATGCACGATGGCAGTGCTGTGATGAAAATTCATTGGCAAAAACACAATGAAGGCTTGAGAGCAGAATAAAAAACGTGTAATTTATAATACTAGGAGAAAAAGAAAAATGCTGTAGAGGAAGGAGATCAGGAACAATAAGTGATCCCTCTTCTAATGTTACATAGGGCTGCAGTATTTTCAAAGGCCAGGCTCTGATACAAGAAATAATCCTTTTAAGTTCAAAGTAAGATGCTGTGTCAGACTCTGTACCTAACATAATCCTTTTGCAATACTTTTACATACATCCAAGTGGCAGCACATACGGCACTGTGCCATCCGACCACCTGTTACAAGCCACCGCATTAACCACACTGACAGTTTGAAGTGGCAAGAACCCACTGCTTCTGCTACATGAAACATCCATCTTCAAGCAAAACACTGCACAATGCACAATTGATCATGTAAATTAAGCATAAAGTCTCTGGTAGGTAAGAGTATTGTGGTGGTCATTTTCATTTATACTTTAATGTTCTCTCATCCCTTTTATTAAAGTGTGTGATGAACTGAAAATTTCCACAACAGTATACCATGCTGTTTATCACAATGCATCATTTGGCAGCTGCCATTCCTTATATCTGACTTATGAAGCCGTGTGATTGTACAAAATGTTACCTATTACAGACCAGCAGTAGCTTCATACAGTACTTGATCCATTATATACCATATGAGAGGAAGGAGGGAGGAGGTTTGTGTTTGGCAAAGAACAGACCTGTATTATAGCAGAGCCGGCCGCTAAGCTGCGTCCAGGTGTTCGCCTATTTCCAGGTGGCCATGTAATACTCTTGCCGACCCAGATCATGGCAATCATGGAACTGGCAGAGATGGCTCTTTGCCGACACCAGTGTAGCTCCTGGGTAATATGCCAAGTTGGCAGCAACATGCTTGAAAAGCAGGCGAGCAAACAGGCTCACAGGAGTGAGGAGATGTTGGAGAACCTATTTTATTTCCCGCTCTGAATTCAGGAAAATGGCACAGTCTGGTACAAGAGCTGTCTGATTTTTGCCTCCTGTCAGGCACAGTGGTGGAACATAATGTATGTATCAGATCACAGGTGTTTATCATCTCACTTAGCATAACACATTCTAACCCAAAATAACCCAAACCCTCATTCTTGATTCATTGTTTTGAGAGATGTTTTTGCTTCAGAGACCATCAACTCATCTCCTTACAGGCATTTCTGCTGCCCAAAGTGTTGACGTGCTATATCATGTTAACTCAAAAATCCTCCACGAAAGAGATGATCTTTATTAGCTCAGGATGCCAGACATATACGCAGCCCAACTCTGGCCTGCAGTGTCTGGGTGCTGTGTGCTCCTCGGTGTAAGTAGCTTGGCTGGCAGGCAGCCACAGACGAGCGCTGTGTTTCTGCTTGCCATCCTCTCATTTGACTGCATGGTAATTACCGTCTCAATGCGGTAAGAAAAAGCAGCTTTTGGTAGAAGGATTGAGAGAGAAAAGGGAAAAATGTGAGGGTGTGTGGCTTAGCAGCTTAATGAACATGTCAGATGTATTTAAACAAACGGATTACCACATCTGTACACACTCGGCTGGATTGCGCTCGCTCCAGGACATTTACCAGACTGTACTACTGGGGGAGGGATGGGGACATACAGTACTCTATAGTATTGATATGCTGTTCATGGGAGTAGGATATGTCCTGTATCTGTGCATATACAAGGGAGACGGGGGGTACCCAAATCAATTCTGGCTGTCGCTCAACTTTATTACAGTGACACATTCACATGGAAATCATTGTCTGCTCTTTAGAGGAAATATATTTAAAATGCCATACCTGTAATATATTGAAAGGAGATGTCTGAGGCGCATATTAACAACAAAAAGCACCGAAACTGTAGGTCACGCAAAGTAAGTTGATGCTGCTTTTTTTTTTTTTTCATCACTTTTTTCTTTTGGAAATCTTTTCTGTTTTGTCCTTAAGTATATTCACATTCCATTTCTTGTAGTTTTCTTTGTCCTGACCTCACCGCAGTGCTTACTAGAGCTGTCAATACATTGACTAAATGAATAATAGATGCTCTATTGTGCTATCCTCGTATCAAGGTGTCCGTTTGGGTTGAGATGCTCACATGCTCCTGAAATTTGGAAAATGGTTTTTGGCTGAAAAGCTGAAATAAATCTGACCAGAAGACTTTTTAAAGTCACATTGAGAGCTTTAAGTAATTTTTTAGGTCTTGCCAGAACTTGCTGAACATCATCATTTAGAGGGCAGATTCTCTAAACCGTAATCGTTTGACCTTTTCTCTCAATTCCAAGAAGAAAACTGAGCTTGCGAGACACACACACTTTAAGGTGAGCTGTGTACATTTCTTCACCCATTTCATTTGTGAAGCAATGTGAACGGTGTAGATAAGTTGAGAATTATATCAGCACACTTGACACTCACTCATGAACCTCGCTCGGGCTACAGGAATGCGTCTCGAGCTTTGTTTGCACCTTCCAGCAATGTTTGTAAAGATGCATTATTGGACTCATCTGTCATGAAATAATCGTTTCTCTGCTCGTTTGGAAACGGTGTAAACTTGCAGAAACGTAGCATTTAGGGAGGGCTAAGGGGCCAAATTGGAAAAAGAATGTTTGTGCTTTGTGAAACCGAGAGGCAGACTTCAAACTCTTCTTCCGCCACTGATGTCTGAGCCAGACGTAAAAGTCTGCTAAATTATACATCTCAACAGAAATGAATATTAAAATTACATCAGAAACATCAATACAGAGTATCACGATGTACGCCTCGACTGTTAATCTAATGCATTATTACATCCTCCCCAAGCGCTGCCGTCTGTACACACGTGTTGTGCGACTTACTGAGTAACTAATATTCCTCGCTGTGATTCGAACGGACATGACTCACTCGTGTTAGACGCATTAGAGCAAGATGGCTCTGACTAATCACTGCATCATGGAGTGACAGTAGTGGAGTGTCAATTCAGTGCACAGGAGATGGTACCCTTTATCCCGACCAGATAGCCCCAATTAAACCGACCAATTGGAATTGAGCGAGCCTGGTTGTCCACCTGTTGTGGAGGTTAGAAAATGCCACTTCTACTCATTGCTCATTCTGGACGATACAAGACCCATTATTCCAGCAGTCATTACTAAGCAAAATGTCAATAGCTTATTAGAGAGACATGGTAAGAGAGATGGATGGAACGGAACGGAGGGAGGACCCTTGAATACAGAATTTTCACACATGTGGGTCAAAGCTTGCAAAGGTCAAAGGTTTATTTCCAAGTTTCCAGCTGTAATAGATTTATAACGTGTCAAGACCCGCATCTTTTTCCAATGTTAATAGCTTTCTCCAACTAACACTGGCATCCAACTGAAAACCTGTCAAAGTTGCGAAGTTTTTTTTTTTTTTTTTTCCCCCTACCAGCTCTGTAAGAAGCACGTTATGAGACATCAGGTAGCACCGAATGAAATGAGTGATGCTTCCTCTTGTGTTCTGCTCTGTCTGTTTTCTCCCCCCCCCGCCTCTCCTTTTCACCCTCTCTCTGTCTGTTTCTCTCACTCTCAGCATTGTACAAATGTTTCTCTTGTCTAAGGAACCGTTCCATATGTTTGCAATCACTCTGGCTCCCTTGCCTGCACAGATCATTTAGCAGGCTCCCTCATACATTTCAATTAGGCCCACCTAGTGCAGCCACAGACATGGGAAAGCAATATTGATTTCTTGATATCCTGTGCGTGGGTCGTACCAAATTAACGCTTGTACTGGGGAATATGATAGATCCATAACAATTCACTTGGGTTTGTTAGCATGTGATTTTTTTTTATTTTTTTTTTCTCCTCTTTACCTTGGTTGTATGCCGAGAACTGTCAAGTGTTGAGAGCTTCTCCTAGTTCATTTTATTATGGGGAACTGACATGGCTAAAGAGTAACATCATGCGAATTTAAAGACTTAGCGTGGCTGCTCTAAAGCCGTTAACGGCACATGAAAAGCATACCATGCACAACCATGTTTGGCAGGGCTAGTCTCTGTTTATTAAAAGATGTAGGCGTTTGTGTCATGTGCATTCTAAAATGTGCTTAATATTCAGTTATTACTGGCTTTAAACGTACACTGGCTTTAGTCGCTGTTGAGGGAGCAGCCTGTGCCTGGTAGCTGTCAGTCATTCTCTGCCACCTCATCCATTCTCTTGACACTCGGTTAGAGCCCGGAGAGAGCGATCAGTCAAAGTTCAAGAGACAGGACGTCACATCAAGGCACTGATGAGACTCTGGAATCTAAGCATATTCCTGAGGTCTGTGTGGTTGTTAATTATCAGTGTGCTATTAGGCGAAGATATAAATAGAAAACTGATGGAAGCGATGCCATACTGTCAGGCCACCCTTGTCAATTTGATCAATTTGTTGTCTTAAGTCCTTTTTGCACGTGACTAGCATTTGTAATAATTGAGATCTTAGTCCATGTAAAAGTTCCTATTTCAGCAAAACAAAGTCCCGTGATGTGATCTCTGTATTTTTATGTGATTTGCAGCTTTTTTTGTTTGTTTGTTTTGTTTGTTTCTTCCACTTGTTTATTCAAATGATTCGCTGGTTGAGGATGATGGAGGTTGAAGTAAAAATGATAAATAAAATTCTGTAAGTGTTTTGTGTGGAAATCCAGGAGCCTCTTGTCGCAATATCGCAAAGATGCTCAATGAAAGGGCAAATTTACATCTTTGAGATGAGCGACATCCGAAAAGATTGATGAATGATGTCCATGATAGCTACAGTAAGAAACATTTTTCTGTCTTTCAAAAGTTGTCTGCAAGTGCTGAACCTGCCCTTGACATCGCAGCAGGGGAATAATGTCAGTAAATTCAAGAAAAAACCAGCCTTCTCTCATCCCATGCCAATGCACGCTGTGAAACAAGACTTACATTTTACACACTTTGCTACAAAATGGTACACACATACTAATGCTGACTGAAATTGTCACTAAAGTTTGTTTTGTACATTGATTTACTGATCATGCCAGGGTTCTGATGCCAATGGTCAACACTTACAGATAGCTGTAAAACAGAATAATTCACATTTACATTCATTTAGGCATTTGGCAGATACGTTTTTCCAAAGCGACCTACGGGGGAAGATTAACATTCCAGCTAGCTCTCTCTCTCTCTCTCTCTCTCTCTCTCTCTCTCTCTCTCTCTCTCTCTCTCTCTCTCTCTCTCTCTCTCTC
>JAQQZY010000011.1:16510062-16526297 GCA_030068375.1 Ostorhinchus rueppellii
ACAGAAAGGTCCCAAGGTCCCGCCTGGGAATCGAACCCAGGACCTTCTTGCTGTGAGGCACGAGTGCTAACCACTGCACCACCATGTCGCCCCCCCATTTACCTATAATGGGCAAAATTTCACATCCATAAAAACGTCCATTTTGGTTCAATTTATGTCAAATATGTATACTGTAGAGGCAGCTGATGGATTGATGCCAAAATAAGCTACAACACATGTGAGGGGCAGGGTTTGTTGTGCATGGCACCACAAGTTTGTTAGGATTTTTAAATTTGTATTTTTTTTTTAATTTATCTTGTTTGATTCTCTATCTATCATCGCTCTGTATATCATTGCACACTGTATTGGTCTGAGTACCCAAATGTAATTGACTCATGACTGTGTATTCTGATTTGTTTTTACTGGTATTGTTTTAACATGGTCATTATTTTCTTTGATCATAGATTTTAGATAGTGCTCCCTCCTCTGCTACATTTACAGCAAAGATGAGCCCTGGTATCACTATCATTAACTCACCCCTCAAAACCTTTTCCATTTCAGTTATTAATATCTATTTTTATGTACAATCACATAATCATGGTTTCATTTTGCTATTACTATCACTCTGTGATGACCTCTACAGATGATGGCTAAAGGAGGGTTTATGTACAAAAAATAAATAAATAAATAAATAAGTGTAGAGGAAACATGTAATTTGTGGTTAGCATGAAAACTCTGGGTCAGGAGGTAGAGCCGGTTGTTTCAGTACCCTGATTCTTAAGTATGTTTACTGTTGAACTGTGCTTTAAATATCTCCCTCCCATTATACCATGTAGCTGCAGTACACTAAGCTGATGGAAAATAATAAACCATGATTATTTGTGAAATTGTCTGTTGACCATCAATGATTTTTGTGCTATTAAGACGTTGTGAGTCTTAACCGAACCAAAATGATGCAAAATTCATTGTTTTTAAGTCAAATTAAAGTAATAAAAACCAAAATACCACCTCAGCCTTTGACAAACCAGTGAAAAATCTTCTTTTGCCTCAAATTAAAGGGATCATATTTAGCTAAACCCACTTTTATTTGTCTTGGGTTCATTTATTTGTGCATTTGGACTCTAATAGTTCATACAGTTTGACAGCAAAGCTATCTTTATATTCATTTTTGGCAAAAACGGAGTGGGTTTCTACAAATTTTAATTCCTGCTTAATTTGTTACATTTTATAACTAGTTACATCACAACATTTGCTCATATAAGGTCAAGACTTCCGACATACATCCTGGTACGCCATAATTGTTTGGCAGCAGTTGAAGTAAAAACTGAAAATATATCCAAACTTGGAGCCGAGTACCTAAAATGTTCAGTTGTTGGTTGAACGGGACACAGCAGCACAGCCAACAACCATTTACATCTAAAGAAGCAGCGCTAAAAACAGGAATAGTGTTGAAGACTGACCTGTGGAGTTGAATTAATGAAGAAATCAGACCCAAGCAGAGCATTGACAGTTTCTGTAGACCACAGGGGAATGTGTTAAAATGCATAATTCCATTTGAAAACACAAAATATCACTCCTTTAAGAAAAAAAAAAGTTGTTTTTGGTTTATTTGAGGTAATATAATGTTTGTGGCAGAATATTTAACAAAATAAATCAGTTATTGTCCTTGGAGGCAGATTATTTCGCTGCAGTTATCTGACTACTTCTCTTTATGTCTGTTTTCTTAAATCAAGTGCTGTTCCTGTGTTTAGATCAGGTCTTTTAGGTTCATTGCTGCAGTGAATGGTAACCTCTCTGTAAATTCCTCTTCTTGAAATGGTACAAAGAGAAAAAGCACGACACAGTAAACATCACCATACTGACACTGACCATTAGGTTTCTCAAACCTGTTTTTCTACCGCTTGACCTACAGCATTAAATTTTACCGCACCTGTTGGGGAAGAAGACATTTCTCCTACTGTTCGGATTTATTTGTCTTCTCACTTCTGCATTATATATTATGGGTTATATATGCTGTCAACAGTAATGGCAATGTATCACAATATATGGCATCATTTGGGGGCCTTGGCCAGATGGAGTTACTCATCACTTTAGATAAGGGTTTACCCAGCCTTGACCTTTGAAAAGAAAAGTAGCAGGCGTGTAAAGGACCACATTGTTGTTGTTGTTTTTTTTATACAATGTGCCACAAAGCTCATTTTCCTTAATCGAATCTGACTTCGTAGGTCTTGGCAACAGACCTTTACAGCACCCTCTCACCCGGTTTCTCATCCTATCCGAACTGGACACGGTGTTTTCTTAACTTCATTAATAATCACATCATTTGAGGATTAAGCCGAGCATGTTTAAGGCTGTGTTTTACAAAGACAAGGTGAGGGAGTATTGATTCAACCTGTTATTGAACGTGTGCAGGGTGGGAAAGAGGCTACATTACAGTCCACCGCCTCTCTGTTTCAGTGCAGCCGTTTCCAGCAAATGCTTTTTCAGAACAGGAAATAGCTTGAAAGACAAAGTAGCGTGTGCTCTTAACCCTGTAATCTTCACAAAAAGCAAGAACAGTAGTTAACTTAATGAACAACTGATTGGAGCTAATGGTTGTCTTTAGTCACTGGGTATTATGTTTTGGCCATGCAGTCTGATACATCCAGTGTTGATGGTCCTAATTTTCCCCTTCAAAATGGCATTTTTTTTGGTCATTTAATTAGCTCAAAGTGAAGCCTGAATACACAATTCTGTTGTGTACTGTATGCCTCTTGAAAAGCCATGTGGTTTGAGTGAGTCATTTAATCTAGACTGTGACAAAAGGCATTTGGACTGGGGCAAAATTCCAAGTTTTACACTGCAAAAATGACGACTAATTTACTGCCATTTGGTAATTTTGAGCTTCCTGTGAAGTGAAATTACGTGGCCCTCTCTTCCAGCACAATTTTACTGTAATATTTGCTAATGCTTAAAGGATTTTGTCGGAAAACTGGAAAGGTGACGCATCTGGTGAGCAGCTCCGTCTAAAACAAAATGTGGGCTTATCAATTTAGTCGTGCAAAGAAAGCAACAAAGATGCTATAGTGTGTGACAAAATGATTCCCAAACATTTTAGACTAAGACCAGGCTGATAACTATAACTAACTGACGCCTCATTGTGCACACAAACTATAAAGTGCCGTTAAAACCCACAAAGCATCACCTCAGCTCAACTGCTGATCGTTCATGCAATCAATCAGAGCCACGTTTGCATCTATTTAAGACACATATGCTCTCCAGGGAAATGCTGCAACTGCATGCACACCCCTTTGACATTAAGCCTGTGTCTGAACAGAAGGGCACCCTCTCTTGAAATATACGTTTCCTGCTTAGGAGGCGCCCGGCTGTCAGCGAGAAGGGCACTCACTGTATAACTGCATATAAACATAACACAAACTGCCAAGTGTGATAAGAACGGGAAGGAGGCTTCAACTCCAATTTTGACAGTAGACAAATGACTGCTGGTGGACTTATCGTCGATTTGTGTAGCTGGAAAAAAGCTTTGCTTTTGTTTTTTCCGCCTTCTGTGATGCTGTTATTTATAGCCTGGGTGCTCACACTGTAAGGATTTTTTTTTCTTTCCCCTCTCAAAAGCTAAGTGAGGGATTGAAAGTAAAATATTTTAATGTAAAGTCATTAAATGTTAATGAGCAAATGTTCCCAGGCAGCTGAGCAGGGAAGTAAGTACAACATTATGGGTTCACATAGAGTCCACCTTCTTCCAGCCCTCCTCCCTTTCTCACAGATACAGTATGCACTGTTTTATATTAAGAGATCAATGAGTGAAGAAGCTGATGCATGTTAAATACTGACAGGAAAGGACAGAAAGGCAACTTTTAACCCAACAGCATACCTCTCACCACATCTGTACACGGCCATGAATCAACTATAGGTGGGAAAAAAATAACTTGCGTGAAACACAATAAAAGGTCAAATCAAATGACTTTCCATTTTCTTGCTGGATGTGGTTGCTTCACATTTTGTCCGGATGAAAAAGAAGATGCCACCAGGCTTACAGGAATGAAATGGGTTGAACCTGTAGTATCACAGGTTTTGTGAATTTGTGCTTTTTCATAAAACCTGAAAAATCGATACATTCCTTAGGATAAAATAAATAAAGCTACAGATACTGAAGTGGAACGAAAACTGAGGCTAGAGAAGAAAAAAATATTCTCAAATAAAACAAAACTGTCTACATTTCTGAAAATTAGAATAAAAGTTCCAGCGCCTGAAAGTCTATAATAGACCGAATGGCAAAATTTAATCAAGTTGTGCTCATTATAAGAAAAAAACATAGTAATTTAAGCCACATTTAATACTCTAAACTGAGACGCTGGTGCATGTGGTCTCCTTATGCAGATAAGTCTTTTTTTGTCTGCTTTGGTTCTATGCACACCATTGTTCTGGCCTGTCGCTGGTTAAATATTCGTTGGAATATCTTATTAATACAGCAGATTACTTCTCTAATGAAAAACATGCTTGACAAGATTATTTGTTTGTAGAGAATGAAATGAAGTTGTGATTTCTGTTTTGGCAGCCTTCCATATAAAAGACAGTCCCAGAAATAGTTAAAGCTGATTGTGTTTTGTCTGCACTTCCATTCAGCGTTACTCAGCAGATCTGGCTCACGAGTTCACCCGATGTTTTTGTACTCTGGCCTCCATGTTTTATCTGCCCGGCTTGTCAGCATCGCGGCGCCGTGTACGCTGGTGACGTAGGTACATCGCAGGCGAGCCCCGGAGGCTGCTGTCCTCGCTGCCACTTGAGCTCCCCTTGTTGTCGACTCAGCGTGTCGGACAAGCTCCCCTGGTTGCCACAGCGCCGCAGCTGACACACTAGGTGGTTAGTATGTATGAGTGCATGCGCGTGTTTTCGAGGTCAGCGGTTGCCAGAGGCCGGTCGCTTGAGAGACAGCGAGGTTCCCGGCGGCCACCTGCTGTGCGGCCCCCCGTGCCGCGCGTTGTCACAAGCTATCATCACCGAAACGGGGCGACACAGAGTAAAACGCAGAAAAGGCAGCAGCAAAGAGGCGACGGCTGCTGCAAAAGGAGGGTTATGTTTTGCATAAATTATCCAACAGCTTTAACTGATGTTTGCAGGGTTATCTTAAGGATAACACAAACATATGGCAATGGAGGTGCTTTCCACCGTCATCGAGAAGCAAGAGACAGAACTGCAGTTAGATTTAGCACCGGTTCACTGGAAATGACTGCAGTTTTCTTTGACATGTAATGTGTCACTTACATTGTTCTAAGCTGACAAAGTGCTGTGAATCTTCTACACTTCAATATAGCCTTCATTCTGACAAGCACCTCTCGTATCTTAATGAACTACAGTAATGAACTGTGTAAAATTATGCATGCGATTAGAGTTTTGTTGAACAAGCCATTTGAGTACGAGACATAATAGCCCCCAATTTTATGGCTAGATTTACAGGCAGTAATCATCTCAGAGTCCCCTCGCCAAATCTCATTCTGTGTGACTGGTGTTCAAGAGCGATTATTTTTTGTTAATACTCCTGTAATTAAATGCATGCTTAGACTCCGAGTGATTACAGTTCCTGACGAGTAATTGCTCTGTGGCTCAGATCATTTTGAGAATGATAATCAAATCTGCAGAGTTTTGTCCACGTGTCCTAAGAACAAGTGAATGGCAGTGAGTCACCGCTCTGGCACAAACGAGCAGTTATATTATAGTCCTTTGGAAAACTGACTGGAGGAGATGACTAAATCTGTGTGCTCACATTCATTTATGTGTTAAGGGGTAATGCAGGCCGCTAACCAAACAACTCGGGGGAGAAGTCATCAGCGTTAGAGCTTGATTTGTAGATCTTTTCGATGGTTTGATGTGATGTGGTGATTAAACGAAAGCTGCAAGTCAGAATAATATTAAACAGGTTTGATTTTATTGGAACATAAAGACTGTTTTTTTTTTTTGTTTTTTTTTTTGTCTTGCTCTTGCAGCTTGTAAAGTCCAGCGGCATGAATCAAGATGCGCTCAATCATCATCAAATAGTATTTAATACTTGATTTCACATGGCATGTGACTTATTAAATGTTAAAAAGCTTTATTTGGGTTTATTTTGAATGTAATTCTGAGGATTTTTTTTTGTGTGTGTTTTTGCAGCACTAAAATTGGAGCAAATGCATGCAAAAATAAAAATTAAACCTACAAGAAAAGTGATCAACTGTTCAGAATTAACACAGTCTAATTCAGTTTGTGTTCCGTCTGCAGAACAGTCATGTTTGGTCCATAGGGGACACCACCCTGCTTAAAATTAACTCGAGGATTCACAAAAAGTATGCCATTTAGCAAAAAAGCAATATGTGCAAAAATGTTAATCTGATATTTTGCTCAGCATGTATGCTGCAGTTCATGTTGATGCTTCTTGAAGTTGTTTTTAATGGTATTTGGTTAATTTATGTGCGAATATGTTTACTTCCTGGTTGCAGAATGTGTATATGGCGTTTTAAAACTTGCACAGCTGGTTAAAAGAGACTGTGTTATCATTGGCCGATTAAATATTCACCCCAGAATGTAGATTTTGCCTGTAGCTGTAGCCTGTATCAGAATTGTTTTCATTTTCTTCTCTTTAATGAGATGTGAGGATGAATTGGGTTGCTACGTCGCCTTGAGTGAGATACAGACACGTTCAGTACTCCAGAATGTACTTTCAGCAGATGATTAACCTCTTCAAGATTTCACAGATAGGAAAGTTTAGTCCTGTTCAGCCTGTTAGTCTTGGGTTCAGGCCAAACACCACCCTGGTCTTCGGCTACGTGGGTTATATGTGGCCTCGTCTTAGCAGAGTGGCTGGATTACAGGTGTATTACGTGGGATATAAGTGTAAAATCCTGCAAATAACTAATATTTCCCTGTTTTTCTTTTCACTACGACACTAACCTATAAAGACCCAAACAGCCACCAGCAACCAAAACCATCTACTGATCTAAACTAATACCTGTTGATCCACTAATCCTATCAATACATGTCAATAACTGGTGTAAAATACAGTTTGTCATCTTTTCGTGGTCATCAGATATGACCCACTTGGACATTCAGGGACTCCGTGTGAACATGGAAACATCATCTTGGACAACACTGACTCACCAGTTTAAAAAAAAAACATGGAGTTGGATCAATGACAGTCAATGGAGACACTTGATTTATGTTCAGTTGGTGATAAATTTTGTTGAAAAGTGACTTTTTCCAAATGTTTCTGCGTTTTCATACAATAAACATTACATTTTCTCTGAGCTTCAATGAATATCTACATGATCAATAAATTAAATACAGGGAAAATACATGATTTACACTGAAAAATGCAAAATACAGAGGATAATAGTGGAAAACATCACTTCAGAATGGTGAAATGGAGAGAAAATCCAACGCAGCACTTGGTCTTTATTGGTTAAAATCAACTGGGTTTTTAATGTAAACCATGTACTTATAGTCCCAACACTAAAACGCTGAGAAGCATTCTAAACGGACTGAAACGCTAAACGTTTGACCCTGTACACTACTTCATATAACTGCTGTGCCCATATTCTCTCATGCCCCCAGTCTGCTTAACACCAGATGGGAGTCATTGGAGATGCGAGTGATGCAGAAGACACTAAATAAAACCAGCAGTGTACTTGGCTATGCATTCTGCTTCATCCTGTGCAGCCAAACCATTACAGTACTTTTACTGCCCCCTATTCACCCAGACTGTTTCCTTATTTAAACACCCAGATCTCCAGAGTTATAAAGATTAAGAGCACAGAGGCGCAAATGAATATGCCACAAACCCTGAATTCAAATCTGATGATCTAGCCTCCGTGCTCTGTGCAAATGAAGCTTAAAGACCAAAAAAAAAGGCAAATCGTGACCCAACAAGACACCCACGACAAACTGAAACGGAGCGGGTCAGGCTGTCGTCGTCCTCTGCATTCCAGACCGCGGCTGAAAACGAATACTGAAATAGCGCTCCTGCTGTTGACACCTCCGAGCTTCAAGTGAGGAACAGCCTGGTCGTTTCATATGACGCCTTATGGACTCACTACCCACATAGTCTCCGAATGTACAGCCTGTATACATAACCGGTGAAACTTCACCCACAAGTTCTGCTTTCACTTGTCCGTGAGCGGCGTTGAGGAACGCTGCTATTCATTCCACTTTTTCAGAACGTGGAACCGTCCCAAGTAGGCACATCAATGGCTACTTAGCAAAACGCGGATGCAAAATATGCTGAATCGCTGCCACGAAAATGAAATCCCTAAGAGAAGGGCTAAATGTGAGCACAAAGTGAGCGAGGCTGATTAAACAGGGGTCCCTTTGGTAAATCCCCACTGTTTTCTGGCTGTGACATTTTTCAGTAACCTGGAAATAATTACAACTCTCAGCTGTCAGTTCAGTTCTGTCACCGAACCAATAGCACGAGCAATAGTTTCAGCTGTGCCGAAAAAGGGCCGAGTAACTAGACGTCACCTTGATGGTCCTTGATGTCTCACAGCTTTATCAGCTCTGCAAGGACACAGCTGGGCATCATGTAAGACACTGAAGGAGACTTGAAAGATGGAGTTGTGGGGAGGGAAAAAAAAGAAAAAAGAAAAAAACCACAAACGGCCTTAAAAGAGAGAAAGCAGTTGGATAAACGGATACTTTCATCTCGGCGGCGTCGGTTGCTAAAATTGTACAGCGCGAGCAGATAGAAAACAAAATAACAGAATAATGATATGCTTGTTAGAGGAGCAAATTTACTAACATTGTGTTGCATCAGCAAATTGCTCAGTTCATTTGCAACCGCATAAAGCGTCAATTAGCAAGCAATTCACTGAGAAATGTATGAAATCATCCCATCAGACGAGCATGTCACACACTGAAGGATTTACTCTTTTAATGTATTTATCATGACAGAGTTTGGGTGCAAATGAAAGGGTGGGAATGATTACAGGCAAATTGATGGAGCTCATGAGGGAATGTTCTGGAGGAATCGGCCTCGAGATGCGAAATATTCCCATGTTTCATCATCATTTGTACACTTCCTTTACACTCGAGGCCCGGATCATATTTATCTATCTTAATCTGTTTACTAAATTGAAAGATAATTTGCTAGTTGAGAACGAGGCGTTATATTATCGTTACAGCAGTGCATTACTTATTATATTTGGACTTCCATTTGCCTCTTCTGGCTCTTTGTTGTTGCAGACTAACGGCTCAATCTCTGCAGGACTGATTTTGGTGAACAAGGCCTCATGTACTCTCTCGTCTCCAGCCGTCCCCAGGGTCCAAGCCTCGTCTCTTTGACCCGTATCTCTCTCTATGTATCTTTTTTTTTTTCATCAAGGTTCACTCGGCTGTATCTGTCTTATTTCAGCTCACGGACCCTGTGGGACGCTTTCATTGCCATCGCTTGGGCCATTGTTGATACCTCCCCCTGCACACAGGTATGGAAATTCCATAGCGATACACTGGCACGTAGTGTAAAAGCACGAATTTGGGGTGGAAACAAACGTAGAGATGCACAGTAAAAAAATGTAGTGTATTTAGTATTTCAGAGTCAAACTATTTTAACCTAGATAGAGTATTTCTAGCTCTATGGAGCGTAAAGCAGCTCTCACAGTAGAGTTAAAAGTCAGTGTAAAGTTCTGCACGGATGCAGTGTCAAATTCAACCCTACAGAGTGATGATTAGTGCCGGTCTGCTGCATTGCATTGTGGGTATTACGTTCTATTTTATGTGCAGGGACTCAAGGGGGTTTTATGTTAATGTGTATTTAGGTTAATTTGTCTATTTTACAACGTTCATGGCCTTTTTATGTTTATTTTTTATTCATGTGACACCATTAGTCAAATATGTAGCAGAACAAAACCAAACCTGAAGCTTTTATTGTATTACAAGTGGGGAGGACTTTACCAAAATAAAAGCATGTTCTAGGGTGATTGGAACCCCTAGAGAAAACTTGCATCCTTCTCAACCCCCACCTTGGAGACCCCTGCAATTCTGCATTGTTTCAATATTGGCATAGGGTGTAAACTAATGAAGAAAATAACACTGCAGAGAAATAAATACTAAAACATTAGTCATTTTATAACTAAATCTGGAGTAAAAATACTCTATAAAGTGGAAATGTATTACTCTAGTAGTGTGAAAGCACATGTGTAAAATATTTTTACACATTTCATTGTTAATTTTGACACTGAAATGAGTAGCATTAACTCTGAAAATTTGACTCTGACCACAGAGTAAATCTTACTGTAATTTTGAGTGGGACCAAATGTTATCTGAAACCGTTAAATTCAACTCTGTAAGAGTTAAATTGACACTCTGTTTTTTTACTGCGTGTAAAGTCGTGAGGGAACAAAACATTGGGAAATGACAGTGCGATGAACTTCATGGCATGTGTTATATTATAGGTTTAATAAATTCATGATCATAAGAAGTACAGTTATTACTTTTTTATGCTATTCTGGAGATATTTTAGTTCAGCTCAAAAACTGGAAGAATTACAAACAAAACCTATATAAACCAACACTAAAATTATGCTATTGACAATTCTCAGTACGTAACGTTATTTCTTTTCGGTTTAAAGACCTTATCTACTCATGTAAAACACTTGCCAAACAGTGGAATATTTAGTAAATTTGAGGCAATATGCATCTTCAGTTATTGTGTCAGATACGTAGACATGATTAATAATCAATCTGTGCACAGAAGGTGTTTAACAAATGATTGGATCAGCAGAACTCTAGGCTCTAACAATGACTGACGGCTACAGAATGGTATATACCTCCTCTATATGGCCAAAAATATTGGGACACATCACACCAATGACTGTCAGACTTTTTATTGATTTGAAATATTATGATGGTACACATATTTGTGTTAGTTTTCAATCAATAAATGTCAAACTCAATCTTTCGTTTGATTTTTAAAAGCAGATTTGTCTTCCTCACCAAACCAGACGGTTCCATGTGACTTAAAGTGGTTATTTATTGATTATTTATGGTCAGAACAGGACACTTGACCTCGCTGTTGGTTCTATCGGATGGCTTTTGTTCGTTTTATCCCTTTTATCATTCAGTAACAAAACAGCAGATACTGTAAATGAGAAGAGATGGAACATATAAATAATAGTAAAAATTAAGAAATGTTTTAATTGACAGTTGAAACAAAATTAAACTAAAGATGAAATTTTTAAAAATATGGCCATATTTGTTGTAGTATAAAACTATATTGTATCATACTGTATTCAAACCTCCTGTTGGCACTGAAACACCTGAATTTAATCATTTAGTGTCTAATACTTTTTTTCCCCATGTAGTTTATATTTTTTTATAGTTAGTGTGGTGTTCAGTTACAGATTGAATATTTTTTTTCATTCTAGGCTTGATCAATACTCCACAGGTGACGCCTCAGAGATTAAATGTGCAAAATCCTGGAAATGGAGAACAAATCTTCCATTTTCAATGTATAACATAAAGTGTTACTGCACATTTATCTTTTTTTTTTTTTTACATTCATACAAAAGAGATCCAAATCTTCCACTTATGTGAATGTACTGTAATGTGCAGACAGAGCTTTGGTAGCTTCGACACAAACATTCTCATTAATTCTCAGAATTTCACATTTCAATTTTTGACCCCAGACTGTATCTTGGAAACTCCAGCCAGCCAATATTTTTGCCATTAAATCATGTTATTAATGAGTCAAACTTGGTAAAGTTTCACTATTTTTATTCTGGAGGCATTTTACTTGTCGAGCAGTGTGTTCAGTTCAGCCGTTTTTTCAAAGACACTTAATTTCTCGTAATTTTATTCATTTTTTTTCAAGGAGTGCGGGGGATGATTAAGTTGATTAATGAACTCTTGGCTTTTCCTGCTCCAAATTGTTATTACGACCAGGTTGATTGGCCTCTACTGCTTCTTTGTGGGAAGCACAGTCCACAAACAACTCGAGTGACATCACCATAAAAATTACTGTCTTCCTCATAGATTTCTGCAAACCACACATGCATTTAATCTCAATGTTTCTGCACCGAAAATATATTTCATGGCAGTATTTCTAGATATCGCAAGTGTTTCAGCAGCTCCGGGCTCTCTCAGAAATGATCATCATTCATTAGGAACTAAGTGAAATACTATTTATGGTCATAGTTCGGCTTAATATGGAAAAAATTTGCAGAGACGTGATAAAAAATGACTCGTGCTATTATCTTTTTCAAACCACATTCGCTTAATTATGTGAACCGATAGGATGGATTCAAGTAGGTGGATGTAATCGACTTTAAATTCGCAACAAACAAACAAATGCAATTTCGTATGGAGATAATTCGAGATCCAAACTTGGTGCGCATTCCCTCAACACAGCAGTCCGAACATCCATACAGTCCATTTATTTCGTGAAAGTCAAAGGGAAATTGTGTGCTAAAGGGCTGCCATTTACAACTTAAAATTATTCATACAGTATATTAACCAGGGATTTCCATGCCTATTACTCATGTGCTCAGTGGAGGACATGTACTGTGGGTCCTAAACGTGCATTGAATTCTCAACATGCTGGAAAATGTCTTTGTCATTCCACCAGCTGCTGCTTCTTCTAGGCTGACCTCAGCATTGGTTTGTGCAGGTAAAAGACGCCAGCATGCCGCCTATTAAAACAAAACTCTCCATAAAATAACCAAAAGCCAGTTAACAGAGCGTACCAGGACTTTGCGCGCTTTAATATCTGGGGTGTGAGCAGCAGTAGCAGTGCATCATGATTAAACACGTGCGTGGGTAGGAGCGAATGATCTCTGCATTTGTCACCAGAACAGAGCTTAGCGTCCATCAGTGCTGCCAGCGGAGGTGCGTCTGCCACTGAGTGGGAACAGAACAGGCCAGATTGTGTAGGGAGGGAGGCCTTGGCACGTGACCAGGTGCATCTGAAGCCTCCTCTGATCCTCCAATGTGCTGTTGAGCTGCTCTATTCCCCCGACACACCGCCAAACACCTGCTTGGCCCGATTGTCAGACTGAAAGCTCTGTTATCGGCGTGGGCCGTCCAAATGGTGAGCCACTCTGCTTTCATCAGCAACTAGCATGGAACAGGGGAGATAGGTGATTGATGTCAGCCGGAGAAGTTTGGGGAAGATGGAGACTTCATGCGGTCGCTTTGATATTTTGTGAGAGATGTTGCTTGAAATAGTTGGACAATTTAAAAAGGGGCAACACCACCGGCACGCAGTGATATCAAATAGGCTGTTGTTTTAAGTAAAAGATGTATATTTATGGGTTTTTTTTCTTTAGATGGATGGATGTTTTGAGTAAATGTATTTTCATTGGGGTTTTTTTCTTTAACTGGATGGATGGATGTTGTTTTGAATAAATTGTTTTTTCTTTAAATGGATGGATAAATGTTTTGAGTAAATGTTTTTTTTTTTCCCAATGGATATATGGATATTTTGAGTAAATGTATTTTTGATGGGTTTTTTTCTTTAACTAGATAGATGGATAGATACTTTGAGTAAGTGATGTTTTTTCTTTGACTTTTGTTTGATTCTATCCATCCATCTGGTTAAAGATATAAGCAGTATAAATGTATAGATAAAAAAAATAGTATAAAACCATTAAAAGACAATAGCACACTGACTTGTAATAAATATCTAAAAGCAAATACTATCCACAAATGGCACTTAAGGAGATTGTACATGAGAACATTTCACATTCCTGTTTCTTTTATAGTGTCCGTAAACAGTAGAGATATTGGATAAAATGTCCATAAGTCAATAAATATATCTGATTCGCGACATAGCTTCAAATGTAAATTGTAATATATTCTGTCAATATCAGCCAATTTGTCAATCCTGAAACTAAAAAAAAGACATGTTCGAGGCTGGTCTGAGGTTGTGTGACGTATGTATTTACGTGTCATTTCCTTCTAATTTAAAAGGTGCAAATCACATTCATGTAAAACCATTGGCATGCAATGAAATTAAATGGGTCAAAGCTTTGAATAAATGATGGGGAAAAAAAAATACACACATCAGCCTTGGTGTTTTTAGATGTTTTTAGGCAGAAATGCTACATGTTGTAGCTTTAACTGTGATTCATAATGTATCCTGTGAAGCTAAAGGGAGCAGTTAATGTGTCAATCAGAAAAATAACAAAAGGCATGTCAGAGGCTGATGTTCTGAGGTGCTGTGGGATAATGTTTTGATCAGCATTTCCGACTGATGTCTCAGGCAGGGATCGTGTTTGTAGATGAGGTAATGTATTCAGTTTTATGCATATTAGTGACGTACATACTCACTGAGTCATTTCATTCTCATGAAAAACGTGGTAAGAGTTAGTGTGACGGAATGAAATGTGCCTTTGCTTTAAATAAATCATGGATTTTTCTGAATTGGATGCATAGTGTAAGGACTGTGCACTCATGTATCGAATTGGTCACATTTGGAAATATTCTAGTTTTGACCCATAAGGACCCAAACATCCACCAGTGACCAAAAGCATCGACTGACCAGAACCGTTTAATACCTACTGATCCACAAATCCTATCAGTGCATGTAAATAATTGGAGTAAAATACAGTTTGTCATCTTTTCATGGCCATCAGATATGACCCATTTGGACATTCAGAGGCTCTGTAGTTACCATGGAAACAGTCATCTTCTACATCATTGATTCACCAGTAAAACCAATGTATTTGGATCAATGACAGTGGATGGAAACACTGGGTTTATGTTTAATTATTAATAGATTTGCTGAAAAAGTCTGTTTTTTTTTCCCTTAATTTTTCTGTGTTTTCATATAATGTCCTTCAACTTTAATTTTATTATTATTATTATTATTATTATTATTATTATTCGCAGTAGTAGTAGTTAATTTATCAACATCTACATGATCAGTAAATGAAATATAAGAAAAAATACAGAGGATAAGATTACAAGAAATGGTGATAAATTACTTAAAGGTTAAATAGAGAGAAAAATTCATTTGGGAACTGACACAAAAGTCACACTGAGTCTTTACAGGTTAAAATAATTTCGTGATGTATAGTATTTACTCAAGTGGAGCGCATTATGTTCAACTCGCTTTATTTGAACATGTTCTGACTGTTATTGAATGACTGGGAAGCCTTTCTGTGTGAACATCACATTCCCACACATTCAAAGTGGATTGAACCCTGGACCCACTCAGATTGGGTTTTAACAGTTGTTTTAACAGTGTAAACACACAGCACTGTGGTGTTTTCATCGGACTAAAAGACAGAGGCGGTTGCTAACAGGTAGATCTGCAGTTGGCCGGCGGTTTGGCTAGGTAGGCGATTTCACCTGCACTTTAGAGAAGCAAAAAGGAAACTGAATTCATTTTGTTTTTTCAACAAAGTAGTGGCTTCGCTGGAAATTGAACTCTTTTTTTTTTTTTTTTCTTCTGTCAGTTGTTGGGCTCTATAATAATATTGTGATCCCTTTTGCCCTCTATGAATGTGAAATGAATGGTGAGTTTCCAGGCCAGAGATCCATTTCCACATGGTTGTGCTTCTACTCCATCTGCTTGGGTCATGTGTGGACAGGTGTGCACAGCCTCCTCTGGTGCAGATTCGCTTCTTGACTTTGTTTTAAATCACATGTTTGTGGCAAATTACATTGAAAAATACCTGATTCTTTTTTTTGTTTTGTTTTGTTTTTTGTTTTGTTTTGTTTTTACCCAAAACTGATTGCAGTTGATTCCAAATATGAGATTAGAATTTCTCCAGTACCTCATAATTTGACTTGCTAATCAGACAAATTAGAAATGATAGCATTCAGATGCTTTCAATACTTGAAAAGAAAAAGTGCAGTTAAAAGAGATGCAAAGCTGGCAATTTGGAGAATTGATTGGTAATTCCCTCAAAACTCTGTTCTACAGTTTATCGATACAATATTTTCTGCTCATCCTTAGAAAATAGTTTTGTCTTCATAGTTAAGGACGTGCAGGAAACATATGGGATGGGTTGTATAATGTTCATTCCCTCCATCCACACCTTTTTCCCCTCCAGTTTAGTCGATGTAAGTGATGAACATAGTTAACAGTTTCCAGTGTTTTATTAAGAAAGTATCGCACTAAGAGGCTTCAACCCAAACATGATGGTTTTTATTGTTGGTTCTACAGCAGCAAACTGCCACAACCACAAAAACAAGAAACTGCATCAGAATTATTCAGATGCTGAGTGTTCGTCAAGTAGGCCTTAATTTAACCAATCAGCTCACATAATCTTCAGATTGTGAATGCAT
>JAQQZY010000011.1:16528035-16550973 GCA_030068375.1 Ostorhinchus rueppellii
TTTAGAACGATAACAGCTGTCTGAGGAAGGTGCAAGAGAGGTCAACAAACTATGACTAAGGCTACAAATATGAATGAATAGTTTATTTTGGTTTGTACATTAATCGCTGTGCTCAGTACAACCACTATAATAAACACAAGAAAACCAAAAAAGGAAAATGAAGCCCCTTTAAATAGAGGCCTGAAGTTTTTTTTAGACAAATTTAACCCACAAAGACCCCACTCGTGACGAACTATCTCGAGATACGATCCACTAATCCAATCAATACATGTCAATAATTGTTGTAAAATGCAGTTTGTCATCTTTTCATGGTCACCATGGAAACCAACATCGATTCACCAGTAAAACCCATCGAGTTTGATCAGTAACAGTGGATGGCCCGAATTGTTTTTTACATCCAATTAGCAATATCTTTGCTGAAAGCGTCCCTTTTTCTTCAGTTTTCTCTGTTTTGATATAATAAGCTTTGAAACATGATTTAAACCAAAAAAAAGCAAAATACAGAGGATAATGTAAAGAAGAAATGGTGATAAATCAGTTAAAGGTAGAAATGGAGAAAAATTCATACAGGAACTGACACAAAGGTAACACTGGGTCTCTGAGGGTTAAAGTCCTTCAGCTACTTTTTTGTGGTGACTTCCAAATGAAGTTTTCTGTAGATATAACCTTTGCTAAGCCCATTATTCCCTCCAGAGTTCAGTGAAAAGCAAATATTTTCCTTACCGTGTAGATTTTTTTTTTTTTTTTTTAATAAGCTCAGTGTAGTTATTGTTACCAGAACAGAGAAAACTGAAGCAAAGGCTTTTTTTCCACAAAATATATCATTAACTGAACATTAAAAAAATAACCACGTCTGCATCCACTGACATGGTCAAATTACATGGGTTTTATCGGTGAATCGATGTTGCACAACATGACGGTGTTTCCATGTTTACTATTGAAAAGCTGAGAAACTGCATTTTGCCTGAATTATTTGAATATATCGATAGGAGTCGTGGTTCAACAGTTATTATTCATTTTAGCTCAATAAAGGTTTTGGGCTGCTGGTTGCTGTTAAGGTCTGTTAGTGTTAAAACTTTAGATGTGGTCATGGAGGCTGTACATCCCAAATATGTCCATGCACAGAAACACTTTTTTTTTTTTTTTTAATTTTTACTGTTTTTTTTCCAATCCTGTCATTCCCTGCCTTTATGCAACGTGTCGACAGAACACTGCTCGACAAATATCTGATTAAATGTCAGAGCATGAAAAGTGCATGCTGGGATGTGATTTTCATATCTTCTTTTAAAGCAGAATAGTACGCCAATTTTACCTTTACTTATCTAATAAACTTGGCATTCATGCTTTTGTTGTTTTTTTTTTTTTTTACTACCAAAATAAAGATTTATTGTAGAACTAATGCTTCAGTTTATATAATATAGTGCTTTAACCATTCTATGTGTCTATTCTGCATTTCAGAATTGAAGAAAGATGAGTATTCAAATTGTGGCTGATGATTACACTTATTATTATGGCTTTTTTAACTTCTGTGTGCATTGTAAAACACATCCGCCCTCTCACAACATGTGTCTGAAACAACCCTGTGCCCCCAGTCATTAGCTGATGGTCACTTCCAAGCTGCTGCCTGCCATTCATACACACTCTCTACGAATTGCACCTGCAGTGGCGTGTTATGTAACGCGACGGTCTGAGAGCGGCTCGACATGCCCTGCATTTTCCATGCTGCCCCGCCGTTAAAGACATTCTGTCATCGGGGGCACATGGGTGTTCTCTTATTCATAAACTGGAAAGGGTTTCAATTAGGCGTTTGTGGCTGCCCTCCCAGCGGTTTGCGTGTCTAAATGAGATGCCTCTGCGGAGAAGACGACGCTGTATTCTCTCCAAAAGTGGTCGAGGAACAGCAAGCAGGAGGCGATGAAATCTATTTTCATTTCTAGATTACATTTGGAGGCTACTGCCGTCACTGTTTGGACCACAAATAAAAGCACTTGACCTTCATTTACATAGTGGAGCCCATTCAGTGTCTGTTTGCAGCCAGTCGCAGACACTCACACAACCTGCCAACAATGGAAAAAATTCAGTCAAGAAATCCACAATAACTCCAGGAAAACGGCTTTTTAAACACGCAGTCGAGCACATACTACCTTCACCGCACTCATTCCCTTAAATTCCGCGATAAAAAGTACATCCTTCCATATGTATTAAGCTCGTGTACTTAACAAAGCAGAAAAAATTTGACAGTACCTCTCCTTTTCGCTCAGTTATTTTTTTATTTTTTTTATAATTGAACACCTAGCACCAGAATGAGAGTTTTAAATTCCAACCTCCTCAGGGTGCTTTCATTTGAACAGTAGCCAAGTGTATAGTAAGCGATAATGAAAACTCCATGTCAGGATGCAAAACTGGCCAATTAAATCAACTACAAAGGAAGTCGAACGCTGTTATGACTGTGACCCACATGTGAGCACAAAAAAGAAAGATGGGAAGATGAAAATAAGTACAGTAAATGTGGGAATAACTGTTACGTGCTATCTACTTATTGCGGTGCTCTTTATGAAAGTATGAGGCTCCAGTCATTCAGCCTGTAGCGCCCAGCTCCTTTGTAGATCCATAGGGTACTTGAAGCAAAGCTGTATTAAGTGGGATCAGGTCAACGCTCGGGCTGTGATTGCACCAGAGCGCTGACCTGAATAGAGAGCACCGACAAGGCCCTTTGTTGTGTGACATCAAGAAACAATGAGGACTTAATAGCTTGACTAGGAAAAAAAAATATGTGTATGTGTGTGTGTTTTTTTTAATAATGATTGCTTGCATACTTTAGCCGACAGTCTCAAAATTCTAAACACAAGCCAAACACGACACCGAAATTGGAGGGAAACGTATCCTCTCGATGTTGAAATGAAACCCTGCATTTAAAGTCTAAAAATTCTCCTTCAAAATTGCATTTTTGCCACAAAGTGAACTCAATTACTCTCTGTAAACAGCAACGCCACTCTGGTTGGCTTCATGGAAAACACTGCCAGTTGTAGTATTTTCTACTTGTTACTTTTCTCAATGAGCACGGAAATAGACTGAATAAAGGGAAAAAAAAAAAAAAAAAACCCTTATTCCCCCAGAAAATCCTGTAGAATCACAGAATATTGACCACTGCAATATAATACTGGAAACGCACAAAAATGTAAATTTGAAAGAAGATAAAATGACACCACAGTAGTGTCATAATGGCTCTTAGTGTTTGCAAATGCCTCTTTTTTTATATATATATATATATATATATGTGGGTGTTTACAATTTTTTAAGTATGTTTTACATTCTGAATAGAGATGTTTTCCCAATGACTGAGTGATTTCATTCTCTAAGAAACTGTGTGAAAATGAGTTTTGCACAACAGATACCGTGTCTGTACATGTTTTGTTTCATTCTCTAAGAAACTGTGTGAAAATGAGTTTTGCACAACAGATACCGTGTCTGTACGTGTTTTGTTTAAGGCAAACTCACAAACATTCAGTGCAAGCAAAAGCAGCCAGACTGTGGTAAATGTTGCATCTGTTTTCTACACGTTTCAAGTAGGAGACAACAAGTTGAATTTTGCAACAGATTGAGCCTTGGGAGGAAAAAAAAAATGGTCAAAAGCAAAACAAAAACCAGCTTTAGGTCTGACATTGTGTCTCCTGAATGGAATAAAAACCAAGCAAGGTGAAAGTGCAGCTATGTGTTCTCTTAAAAGCAGTCGCAAAACAATTCTTTTCTCTGGGGTTTTTGGTGTGTATATGTGTGTGTGGTCCAGGTATGTAGTATTTAGTATGAGGATTAGGTTGACTGATGCATTAAGACCTCTATAATACCGATATTTGCTTATAACATCCTGGTGCCGTCCTGCAAATGAGTGAAACTATGCCTGCCATGTGTGTGTGTTCTGAATGTCTGACATTAATATTACCTTTCACTATGTTAGAAACTAGACCCCAGTGGAACTTAATATCTACAGCAGGTTAAATTATACCAGAGAAAATAAATCCGTTCCAATCACTGAACATCAGACTCAGTCTTTTAAAAATAAATGCATAAATCTACCAAGCTAGATGTAAGTTTTAAGCCATAATGATTCTCTAACTAATGATCTTCTAAGTGGCTGGGATAGGCTCCAAGCGACACCCTCCCCCTGTGACCCTAGTGAGGATAAAGTGGGTTCAGAGGATGGATGGATGATCTTCCATGTGCAATTTAGACACCAAATATTATACTGGTCTTGCTATTGCCGCTAAAAACATTTGCAGATTATTCAAATGTCCATCTAGCCCTGATCGCTCAGTAAATCTGTCTGTAGTTTTCATTCATTCATTTATCTGTGGGGACTGGACTTCCTTTGGTCAGCTTATTTGATTTGGATTGAATGAGGACTTGAGTTTTTTTTGTTTTGGTCAGACTACATTTTCGTTGAACTTTTTTGCTCGTGGACCAAAATGTGTACAGGTTAAAACACGGTATTCAAACTCTCTCTGATGGGACATTTTAGAGGCAATGTGACAGATTAATGTTGCTAAATGACCCACATTTTTACTTTTAAATTCATGTTTTCTTTAGTTGGATTATCAGGGATTATCGAAAACCAGGAGCTACTTCACATTGAAATAAATATTGGAACGACCATTAAAGTTCGCTCTCTGATGGAACATTACTGTTTTGTCACAGTTTGTGCCAAAACAGTGACAAACTATGCTCGTATTGGACAGAAAAGTCGGGCAGGGTAAATCAGAGATGGCCAAACATGGAGGTCCTATGTACAGCTTATTGTTTCCGGAATATATGTTCTATTTTTACAGGCAGAAATTTATGAAAATAATGTTAACAGCCAAGAACAGCTCATTTGGAGCCTGTTTGGTTCTATGTGCATCTGACCAAATGTCAATGAGACATTCCATCTCCTCATTACTCCACGTCTGTCCATGCCTCATGGCTGCTGTTGTTAGCTCTGACTACCCATGAGGCTCGGCTTCTTCCAGCAGCTACAGTGGCTCATCAAGCAAAAAAAAGGTGCATGGTTTCTTGGTTTGTTGTGGCTCAAGGCTGGTTATTTTCACACCAGAAGTGAACTAGCCCAGAGGTTGTTTGGAAGCGAACCAAGATTACCTAGAAGAGGTGGTCTCTGTCCACTCATTTGATTAAAACCAGAGTTTGCATGTTTGTATTCACTCATTAAAAAATAAATAAATAAAGGGGGAATGAAATCTGGTCCGTTTTTAAACAGACCAAATGAAGTAGGTTTGAATACACCCTTAGGAGTTACTTAACAGTGTGTTTTGGTGCATTTTAGTTTGTCTCCTGTAAATTGGTGTAAGTCAATGTTAGTTGGTATGACTTCTGAAGAAATGCAGAAGTGTATTAGCAGACTATATCCTGTTTTAAATAAGCATGAACCACAGGTGATGATAGTCTGCAGTACCGAAAATAGCCACTAGGTCGCTGGCTGCAGAAAGGCAGTCAATACCCAGAGACCTCCATGTTTAAATGGCCGGCACCACAGCTGGAATAAACAAGTTACAGCCTGTTTTTAAAAGAAAAAAAACAAAAAGACTTTGCCCTCTGTCCAGGGGTGAAACTTTCTGGAACTCATATTATATTAATCAGAAATAGCTGCTTAATGGAAATGTGTGTCTCCTGTTTCTGTTTGTTTTACTAGAAGTACCTTGACTGCTGAGTTGGACATTTAGAGCTATTATGGATTGAATAAAACTTTTTTTTTTTTTTTTCCCTGACAGGCAGCTCTGACATAGTGTAATGATTTAAACATGACTGTTACAGCCATTTATGTGTGTGAAAAAGTCAGTCCTTGATGTCCACAGTGGGTGGCGCAGTGCACACGCATGAAAATGCAAAAATGTGGGAAGAGACGATTAATCGGCAGGTGTGCTGATTGCTGAGGAAGCAAACAGTTTTTTGACCGCCTGTTACCGTCCGTCACTGTTTCCTCATTGCATGTGGGTTCGTGTAAAGGTGTAATACCTGGAATGTAAAATAAATATATTTTTGAGTAGAAACATACGGAGGTTTTTGTTTTTTCACTCCGGAGACGCCTGGGACAATGCGTCAGATACGATTACCCAGTAACAGCCCCTCACTGTGGCTTAGGTTTATTTCGTTACTTTAAGCCAAAGTCATTGTAGTGACTTTGGCTTAAACTAACAAAATAAACCTAACGAGACCATCAGAGGATGTGTGTTTGTGTTTTAACCCATGTTAGCAGTAATACCTATTGAACTCTGACTTGTTGGCTAACATGCTAATCATATCAGGTAGCTAGTGTTGGTAACATTAGTTGAGTCATGAAATGGACAAACACACTTTCATGCGGTGACACTGCAGCACATGTGTATTTCAAATTACTAATTGTGGATTTGGTTGACGTTTCCTGCATAAAACGGTTTCTTCTCCTACTCCACCCACTTGATTGCATAAAACCAACATGATGATGGCTTTGTCACACATTTTCAGGCTTCAGATTGTTGCTGACAAACGAATGGATGACAACATGGTGCCTCTGTCTACTATTTATTGTCTGTTTACTGTTCATATGTTAATGCATCAATAGAAATGATTCGCAAATACTGTTTTATTCCAAGTATAAGTGTGTATTATATAGTTGTCTCGAAGGTCAGCATGTATAATGTGATTTTTCTTTTATTTGTCACATGTTGTACTCCAGAGCACATTAAGTACTTCTGTTTGTATAGCACATTTTACACACTGAAGTGAATCATTGAGTTGGATGGTCTGAGGAATAAAAGAGTGTGGAGCATTGAAATGGTGAATTGTGCAGGACGATGTGGCTGACCATGAACATATTGACCCTCATAACAGAAAAGAGTCTGTGAGAAATTAATAGGAGGAGGTTTTTCCAGTTGTGCTCATACTGTGGTGTGTGGTCACATCTTTCAGCCTTTGGTTTGACCCGACATGTCTTTACATTTTAGAAAAGGTCTATAAAGGAGGGGTCAAAACCTCACTCTTAAACAGGCCGGCTAAATGGGTATGCAGCTTATTTAAGTCAATAAATGATTAGTAGGTGGGCAGGACGGGAATTCATAATTTTATCCAAATAAGTAGGTTTTTTTTAATAGTTTTTTTGTTTTACAAAGTTGCACTGACATGCTAAAAGCAACAGGGAGTCTTTTGTGTAAGCATAACACAATACTGGGAATGTGCCGAGTGGTTTTCAGCACAAGATTAAAACAGTTGTATTCCTAAACTGGCACTCGGTGATGATTAGCTGACAGAATCTGGAATGAGACCAACAATAAGGACTAGTCAAAACAAAGTGCATTTGGATGGATGAGAGGGCTGGAAAGGGCTGATGCTCTGTTTATGAAAGGAAGTCTTCTCAATGTCATCTGCCATCAGTCGCTGCTGTGTTTTGTATTACACGGCCGTCACACAAACACTTACGGGTGATGTACGGGAAATTAATAGATTGAAAATGTTTCTCAGACCTCTGTACTTCTTTAATAACATCGCCGTAGTGTACAATGCATACCAGCAGCTGCATACCAGACACGCTCCAGCAAAGAGCCTTCGATGACGGTCGTTTATTCATGACTGTAATACGATAGAACTCTAAACCATCACTGCATCTGCATTTAGATCTGCCACAAACAACCCTATATCTGGATCCTGCCACTGTTTTGCATAATTGGAGATTGTGGCAATGTGCTTGTTATTCATTGACATGACACTGCAGAGAGGCTGACATGGTGTTGTACTGAACCGACTGTTCCAGTTTGTATCAGGGACGGGTTAGTCGCATCGCGGTGAGACAAACCTGGTGAAAACCGTGTTACCCAATGCTACAGGCTACTCTATGGAGAGTATGGAGAGTCTGTTTTGATTTTTTTTTTTTTTTCCTTAAATGTTGAATTGCAAATTGAAATGCATGCCGGCATCTTAGATGTACCTTGAAAAACATAACAGCCCTGTGAACAGCTGGAAAGCAACTAAGCAAATTGAGCTTAGTTTTGCTTTCCCCTGGCAAATTTTACACTTTTTAAACGCAAGCAGTGTGCAGTTTAGTGGCCAGCAGGCCTCCAAATAACCTGAAGTACACAGAACACCTGACTGAGATGAGACAGCATTGACTGACTGACACATCCATCTCCCCTGCTATCTGTCTGACTGAGGGAGGAGAGCCATTGCAACTCCCTCATGCATGAAGAAGAGAGCGTTGCTTATTAGTGAGGGGAGACAGAGTGAGAGACAGGGAGGGGGGTTGCATTGTCTCAATTTCAGTTTGATGAAGGACACGGTGTCTCCTCAGGATGAACATAAATCTGTCCCATTGGTGTGGTTGAGATTTGAAAAACACTGAATATGTACAGTTCCTTTAAATGGGCTGTAATGTGGTGTGTACAGATATAGATGGATATACATGTAATAATAACGAGCTCTAAACTTCTGCCAGACACTTGTGGAGATATGAACTGCATGTATCCACCGAGGGGCTGGTGGATTTATGCGACGGACCACTACGGTGAAGAAAAGTCACTTCAGAAAGTGACCAGATGGGATTAGAACCACTAAGAATCGACATTTAGAATCACAAAGTGCTAAAAGCCAGAAGCACCATCATCGTTTTCACCACTGGACATGGCTCTAAATGAAAAGAATGGAGTTTGATGCTGAAATATTAGCGTTTTTTTTTTTTTTTTTTCTACACAGATGAGTTTGATTATGAGGCTTAGGAAGGTTTAAATGTATAAAACTATGATGTTGTTATCGGTGCTAAATTGGCAATTCCAAACAGATCTTTGGTGCAGATATTGACGACAGAAATTGGACAGAAAACAGAGGTGATTTGTGGTTTTTTTCTGTCTAAAAATAGAGCTAAGCTAACAGAGCTATAATGTAAACTATCAGCAGATGCAGCATGTGAAGATTATAAGACAGTGTTATTTTTGAGTGACTGAATTTGAAGAAAACCTGACAATACTCGAATACAGATGTGTGAAAATAATGAGCTTTGTACTTTGTGATGCAGTCTGTGGATACATACCATTGATTTTGTTGGTGGATTTGGTGGTCCGAAATGTGTTTTTGTATGATGAGAGTTTGGAACATAAATATTAGAAAGGACAGACTTTAAACATTAAGCAGTTCAACACTGCTCCATATATCCAATCTGGGGTGAATTGTAAAACCAGTCCTCATTCCAACTAAGGTTATTTTTCTGTTGTCCCGTTTTTCCACAGCTCGAAGAATGTGAGAGTAAATGTTCTGGAGGGTGTTTGGATGCTCACTTTCCATTCCAGAAAGTTATTATGATATTTACCAAGAAAGGTCTGCTACTCCCAAGTGCATAGAAGCTGGACATTAAAAAAAAAAAAAAAATCACACAACTAAGCAAGTGGTAAATGTCAGTTTGCACTCCAGCCTTAACATTTTACTGCACAGCCATTCTCATGATGCCTCTCACCGAAAAAAGAAGAAAAAAAAAGTCTTAAAATGTGACAGCAGAGGTGAGACGGTGGTATGTGGTCTGACATACAGATCACAATTCTGGCGCGGTATTTGGCTGAGAAGGCATTTTATAATTTCACAAACCTGAACTTGCCGCAGATGATTTATACAGCAGCTTCTCAGCCAAAAAAAAAAGGAGGATTTTCTGTAAAAACACTGCCAGGGAGTCATTAAACTTTACACATGGATGTAGATAAAATGCATAAATTCATTTAATTTAAGGTGATTGCCTCATGCGTGGACTTTCCAACATGGAGCCGAACATCCAAAAAATGTGTGTTTATGAACAGATCCATCAATACATCTGACCTATTACCTGCAAGGGCTTGTCATGGGTACTATTTCAGGTTTACAGCCTTTCAGCATGAGAGCTCTATTGATTGCTCGCCTTCAGGAACACTTCTGGTGTAAGGAGGAGGAGGCGTGGAAGGAAATGGTTTGTCTCCTGTTATTGGAGTTGTGGGGATTTTGATTTGAGGTTTGCTAGATCCACAAGAGCACTAATGTGTGACACAGTAGTGCCCAAGGAGCGGTTTTGTCAGTAAAATAGGATTATTTACAACATGATGTAGCTTTTAAAGGTGAGATATTGAAATGGACAAAAAAAAAAGGCTGCACTTTAACTTATGGCTCGCTAATGGTACATGGGGTCATTCTTTGAAAATAAGTAATTATTGAGTAGAACTGTAATTACTATAGTGATCACATGGTAAAAACTGTCAATTTCTGGTTACTATATTAAAAAAAAAAAGATTTCTGGTGATTTTTTTTTGAGAGAATGCAGAAAATGAATCACTCTAAATAGAATGAATAAGGATGATGATACAGTAATGATAATAATGGATTAGATTTCTATAGTGCTTTTATAGACACCCAAAGCACTTTATATTGTTGATCCATTACTCATTCGCTCTCACATTCTCCCTCTGGTGGTGGTAAACTATATTTGTAGCCATAACATATAGAATATGTAGCAGAATCGTAAGTCAGATGCATGCGTTTTTTGTTTTTTAGTGCTTTTAACTATTTGATTTTATTGTTTTAAGAGCATTGCTGTGGTTTTACATATTTATCATTTTAGTTTTTCTTTTATTGTTTTTATGATGTGCAGCACTTTGGAAAGATTCTTGTTTAAATGTGCTATAGAAATGAAGTGGATTGGATTAGTAGGTAAATGACAATACTGCTAACAGTATAATAGTTGTGTCTGTGCTAGATTTGGATCAATAGGAATATGCTGATGTTAATTAATTTCTTACATTATTAATGTAGGTTGATTTCACGCTGTTGGGTATTATTACTGTAATCTGACATCATATGAGTAATAGAAATGAACAGCAAGACGACGTGCAAATATTGTTTTGTTCTGGTGTTGCACAAATACTGACAGGAGTTCTATTAAGCTTAAGTCCTCCAACAGGAAGATAAGGTTCAAGATATTTTCTGTTCTGAAAACAAAAGACTTTGTGGTTTGACAGTTTGGGTACAGTGTGACATTCAGACTGAGGAGGGAAAAAAAATCCTCCTTTGTTGCTCGGAATACAAGTTGGCATCCTTAGTGTCCGTGTTCACGCCATTTCACTGTGCCTGTGAACATGAAGCTGTGCACTTGAGAACAAATGTTGGTTTGTCTCGCCGTGGGATTGAGCGTTTTGATGAAATCGGGGCCCAGTATGTCTGAATCGTCACGGTCAGAGGGATGCCTACCTATCCAGTGAAATACTGAGCAGTTATGTGCTGTCTGGCTCGGCAAACCATGTTATGTTTCAGATCGCTGATTCCCATGGATAAGGAGTCTGTGTTTGAAGATGCTCAACTGCAGGAGTAAAAACAAAAGAAAGCAACACAATCGCTGTGCTGTGTTGCGCATTAGCATGTTGTTTTTAGTGGTGCAGCCTGCCAAGCATCATCTGTCTTATCGTAGAGGAAAACTGACATCTGTAGACGTGGAAATTGCTACGTGATGCGGTCCTTCACGAAGCTGCACTAATTGTGCTTCCTGTTATTGGATTTAGTTTAGAAGCAATTGGTTTGGATGCTAAACAACACACAAAATGAAAGCCTCAGCAAAACAGAGTGCTTATATAGCACATAGACCCACACCTGGTTCTCGGTGCTTATGGGAAAGAATCGAGGCTGAAATTGTGCACGCAGAGGAAATAAGATCAAATGGTGATACTATATGACCGCAGAAAATGATGATGTGCGATTACGTTGGTTTTGAAGACGTAAAGAACCAAAAAACCACTCAATAAATAAATAATTAATTAATGATGCAACCATACCAGTCAATGCCATAGCTGGGCCCTTAATCAAAATACAGCCGAAGTTGTCATCAATCAATTTAATTTCAAGCAGGAAGTGTGAGGCAGTGCCAGTGCTGTGCAGAAATAAACATCACAAACATCAGCCACAAACGAGCTCAAAAGAGATTCTTCAAAGGCCTTTTCAAGTCAAATGGATGGATGAGGAAAATTAGGCTGTGAGTGAGACGGAAGAGAGGAGGGGGGGGGGGTTCTAAATAAGTGCCACTAACGCACTGTCTGCATTTGCAAGCATTTACTTTTTCTGATCCATATATCTATTTTAAGTAAGATCTAATCACAACTGGGGTGAAAAAAAACGCTCAAACTATTCCTCCGTTTGCTATTTCAGCTCATATTTTAAAGCATTTTACGAGGCGGATAACTCGCATCCACAGACTTTACAAAAGGTTTCTTTCCTGGAGTGTTTTTTTTTTTTCTTCTCTCCCAGAACCAGGGACCTGAAAGAAGATATTCAGGATTAAATTTCTTTTTAGAACGGAATTGTACGTGTGAAGTTGTGTCTTCTGAGAAAAATATTCCTAACCCGAGCAAGACAACTCCAAAACATTTTAATCAGGGCTATAATTGATAGGGAGTACCGTCTCTGAATTAATGAATCCAAAAGGGGCTCTTTGATGTGAGCGAGACTGTGACATTCAGATTTGTGCTTGACTGAGTCTGAACCAGATAGCTCCTCAGAAATAGCTGACTTTGGCATTGGCCAGCCATCATCCATCACATTTGATATCAGACTGCAGACAGGTAGATTAATACCCCTGATATAGAATCCACAGAGATCCAACAGAGAAGGCATGGCTTTGCTTGGGGTCAGTTTCTGGTTCCTGGTTTTAATTTAATCTGAATGTTTAACGATCAGCTGTAGATCACTGCTTAATGACTTGGCGTCACTTCCAGGGAGAAAAAAAAAGTGGAAATTTCATGTTTTCATGTGGGCTGAACAATTAATCAGAATGCTCAAAATCACTGCATGTGCAACATCCAAATCACTGGATGAATGGGAATGTAGTCACTTTTCCATTCACCTTCAAATATCGCAAATATAACTTAGGCATAAAACTTTACATAATGAAAAATGACAGTTCCGCCAAAACTCAATTTAAGATTGAATGTTTTGTCGCTGGCAAGAGGTAGTTTTTCGGCCATTGCGAAATTGGTGTATTGCACAAAACTGCAATGGAAAGACCTTTTTTCCTTCTTTAGAGTCGGGAATAATAAAAAAAAACAAAAAAAAAACAATGTTGATGGCTGTACGAACAAGCGAAGAAGAGTTTTTAAAAGGAACATGTTGCAGTACATGTTGACACTCCAGGAAACCGAAAAATTTCTTTAACGAATGTATCTGTAAATCAACACGATATTTACATTCGTTGCCATGTTTATGGAATGACTTCTCGTGTCATCTTGCAATAGTAAACAAATCATTAAATTTGTGATTTTAAAGGAAAAATCGACAATTCGCATTTGTTTTTTTTCAATACTTGGTAAATATCAGTAAAGTTCTGTGCATAAACCCAATGGAAAAGCGACTTGTGTCATAACAAAGCATTTTCGGTGAAGCGGTGTGGTGCGAATCACAAATCGTATTCTTCAAATACAGGGGAACGTGTTTGTTTATACGTATGACGAATTACATTTCATGAGCAAAGCAGTCCAAGTGCAATATCTGCCTAAGTATTTGCAGTAGGATTTTTGTGTTGATTTTTGTATTTTCTTTTCCAACACACCAATATTATTCTGTCAATCACTGGTCTTTTGGTTGAATACTCTAAATTAACGATGTGCATGAATTATTAATGGATCAGTCAAAATGGAAAGTGCGGTCGACTTCTTTTTAAGAGTAATTTGTATTTGGGGTGAGGGCAGGGGGGAAATTAACATTTTAGTCATCCAAAGTTTCATCAGTGACACAAATTGACTCATTGCATTAATATGTTTGATTCTTAGAAAATGCTTCAAATACCTAAAAATTAACTTATGACCTTGAATGGGAGTCCTTCTATGTGATCCTTTTATATGATAAGATTAAAAAAATAAAATAAAAAATGTATTGGGTGTTTTGAGACAGTCAACGCTATACTTGTGGATCACAGTCCTTGGTTAGCCAGTTTTTTTTAATTGATATTACTTTGTGGAGGCAGGACTAATCGATTAATCTACTGAAATCAGCATGATTATTCGACCTCAAAATGTAATTAAAATGCTCACCCCGACTCGAAATACTAATGAGCTTCAATGTTTCCTTTATGGCCATGTACATAAAATACACTGGATCATTCTTTCTAAGAGAAAACAAGAAGATACCATTATACAAATCTGTTTTTTTTTTTTGTTGTTTTTTAATGTCATTATCGTTATTTAGGTGAAGGACACGGGTAAATGTTAGAACTAATTCAATAATCTGAGGTCATTGTGATCATTTAACTATAAAACATCATTAAAAAGCGCATTTATATTCTAAATGCAAAGAAGCTTCAGTGTTTCCTGTTGTATAATTGTGAATGTAACATACACAGGATTTACCAACGGAAGGGAGAATTCCATTCGACAGTACACTACAGCTGCTAAATCAGAAAACCCAATTATTCACATCAACAGACACACAACATGACAAATAGTCAATATTATGCCATAGCTTGTTAGGTCTCTGCAATAGATGAGCTCTGCACATGGCAACAGTATCAAAGGAAGAAGAAGTAGTAGTAGTAGTAGTAGTAGTAGTAGTAGTAGTCGTCATGTCAGAAATTACTTAACATGATACGGAGTCAGATTATCTGGTCAACTTAGACTGAATTAATGACAACTAAGTTATCATGAACTCAACATAATGCAGTTTCTTTTGCCTTATTCTAATCTGTTAATACCCACATAAAGGTACATCATTATACACGTTTTTTGTTTTTTTTTGTTTTTTTTTTTGGGAAGCAGGTGCAAATCAGTATGTCCGTCACTGCAGATAAGAAGTTTAAACATACACACATACATGTGCCAAGACATTAACCAACATATAACTCGCAAAATAAAAAGACATATATATATATATGTACGCGTGTGTATATGTTTATACGTATAAGTGCATCATTATAATTGGCAGTCATACCTAAAACAATAAAAGATGGAATAAAAATAACACAGAACACCTGCATATTTTAAAGCCCTATAACCTGAACCAACCCCATCCAACAGATCTTTCTCTAAATTTCATGACATGCCGGATATTTCAAATAAATACAAAGAAATATAAAATATTAATAGCTAAATCATTGCAGAGTGCCTCCATCTGAGCTTTGAGCACACGGTGTCCAGCATCATTACCCTTAACTCACTTTTTTTTAAGCACATAACAGTTTAATACAATGTTGATTTAAAGTATAACAGGAAAAAAAACCCAAAGTAACTAATGTCTGTGCAAACAACTTCACTCTGTGACTCAACTGTTTCTGATATAAACTCCCTTTTATAAATATCAGTCACTGGTTCTGTCTTTGTGACTTGATCATTATTTGTGTTTTACAGACAAGTTTAGGAACTGTCGGAGTATTTTGTTGGCCCATAACCTAGCAGTGTGCGACGTAAGCGAACATACATCTGACCCAGTAGCCCCAGACGAGAACGGCGCACACAGCTCACTCTAATCGAGACTCCTTGGCCTTGTGGGCTCTGTGGGTAGCAAATGTTTACACTGGAACTCAGGCTGGGGTTCAGAGTCATGGGCAGTGCCAGTGACCTTCCCATTCCAGGTTTTTAATTGTCATATATTCCACTGTTTGTGCGTTTTCACCGAATATCTTTAAGCGTCATCAGTGCCATCGCACTTCCTTCCATGATTAAAATAAGGCGGTTTAATCTGGTCAATTGGAAGCAATAGTTTCCATAATTTCAGGAATGGAAATGATAAAATTAGCATTAGCTCCAGACAAATGTATACTGCATCAGTTGCTTGGTGCACTTGATCTCTTTAATAAGGTTAAGGGAGCGAACTCGAGGATTACTCTGGATGCAGCTAAAGACAGATGGTAATAGGACATGACCTCAATAAACGCTGAAAGCTAAGGGTGTTCTGACTGCAAAAAAGATCACCTACCACTGGAGACGACCCGGCAGCCAATGGAGATAAAAAGAGGAGTTAATTGACAGAAAAAAAGCATGTTATAGCTGTATGCTAACTAGGCTCTTGTGCTATGTGCATGTTCGACAGATTCATCAACAGGTATGCCGTGGAGAGATTTACCAGGCTAGTGGAGTAGGTCGGAACAATTCCAGCCTTGCACACCGTCCACTGAAGGGGGAGGACTTGCATCATTAAGAGCTTCATGATTTTGGACATGGTGCACCTCAAGGCACAGTGCATTTTGGCACATTTAAGAGAGCTTGGCAGCAGTGTGTACTGTATAGCCTTTGGGAAAATCACATGCTCCAGACAACATGGGCCTGAATGTGTACTAAGATAGACCTCTGCTCCCTTATTGGCGGCGATTTATGTTCAAAGTCAGTGAAGCGGGAAAAAAAGGTGACCTTCACACTCCAAGCCTCCTACAATACAGTCATCTTCAGCATTAACAGCGGTGTAAGCATGCCTGACACATTGCTGCCCAGCTCAGGGTGTGCAAAGAATATTTTAACTCTCCAGCCACCAGGAGTTTTCTTCCAGATTTTAGAATACATCTTGTTTCAGCCTGAAAGGAACACTTTTTTTTTTTTCTCGCGGAGATAAATCATTCATTCAGTGATTGACCTCTTTGTGGAGCAGTCATTCTAAAGGGATCTTGACCCGTCAAAACTGATTTGTTTCAAATGTCAACAGGGCCACGAAGGTGCCCCGACTTGAACTCTGTGTGATGAGGGAAGTTAGCCCAAAAAAAAAAGGGGGGGGGGGTGAGATTTACCACCAGAGATGGAATTTAACAGTTCAGCATAAACTCAATTTATCATCAGCACATTATCCTGCCCTCTGCTAAAAGTGTAGGGGAAAAAAGAGGCAGAGCGCTTCTTCGATTAATGACCCTTCCCAAGTGCATCCAAAGGCATAAAAAATGTTTCCCCCCCCTCTCTGTGCGTCGTTCACAAATAAAACATCAGAAAGCATTGCATTTTACAGTCTTGGAGATGTAATCTGCAGTTAGTTAAAATTTTATCACCGCTCATTTTCTTACCATTGCTTTCACAGCTTGTGTACTCTTCTATAGATTCGTCGACATATTTGGACCTGAACCTCAGTGAAAACTTCTGGAATGCAATCAAGAGAAAGATGAATGGTCAAAAGCCACCAAACAAAAGCTAAGCTGCTTGCAATTTTGTGCCAACGCTGGCTAAAGTAAAGTAAGAAGCTGGAGAGAATGCCAAGATGCATGAAAGCAGTGGCTGCAAATCACCAAATCTTTATTCCTGAACTTTTCATCAGTTGAAATGTTTCTTTGCATGACCCGGTGTGTGAACACTGCATTTTTTTCTAAGCAAATAAATGCTCAAAATGATTTGGAGAAGTGTTGGCAGGAGTTTAACCCCTGGGACATCTTATTACTCAGCCCCTGGGACACCGCTAACAATGTGGGCCCTTCAGAAAATAAATTCTGTAAATCTATTGCCGTGGGGTGGGGTATGGGTTAGGTATAGGAGTGTGGTTTCTTGAGTGTCAAAACAACCACTACATGCATGGAAATGAAAGTAAAACTTAACTTTTAACTTTGAACATCCAACTCCTGGCTTCTATACCTCTTACTGCGGAGCTTAAATGAAATTTTTGCAACTTCGAACAGATATCCACTGGGCCCCCTGCAAACGCTGAGCTGTGAATTTGTCACGTTCACCCCCCCCTTTATAGCACCCAAGCCCGGCCCCCCAACAGGGAGGCAAGAAGTGTTGTTTTTGGTTTGGTTTTTGTTTCTTTAACACTTTAACAGCAAAACTATTGGTTGAATTCATCCCAAATTGGGTTTATAAATTGCCAATGACCCACAATAGATGTCATTACATCTTGGGAAAGGTAGGTCAAAGCACAAACTTGTTATAATTTTTAAAATGAATCTTCCAATTTACTTATAATGGGCGAAATATGTGCGAGGGGCAGGGTTTGTTGTACCTGCCACCTCTTGTTGACCTTGTATCCTTGGCAGAAGAAGTTGTTGAGCTGTGGGAGAAATACAGCACACTGGACTGTATGGTAAAATAAAGGTTCTGCTAGCAGACCTGATAGATACACTCATTCATCCATGAAACCCACTGCACTTTGTCAAGTGTCAAATTACGCACCAGCAGGAAAAAAAAAATCTATCCTCAGCCCCACAGAAACTTGAATGATCTTCTCTGATGAACTCAATTTTTTTTTTTTCTCCAGCCACGTGAAGAATGAGAATTGTCGGTGCAAGAGTGGTAAATTAATTTGTGATATTTCTCCAGATCTATATCTTCGAATATTTGGGATACCATCTGTGAAACTGTGCAGAATAACAGTGGCAGAGATCAAGCAGTAATAAATAAATACTGAAGGCTGTTACCTGTGAACAGCGGGTGGGAAAAACACCCACCCATTGAGTGAAACGCTTTCTTTTTTCCTTCTGTAATAAACTCAAATACAGAAAAGTCATTATAAAATGCAGATTTTCCAAGGGTTTTAAATACTGTTTTCTTCTATGTCATGATAATGTGAAGACAAGCTTGTGTTATTGTCAAAATACTGAGGGGGGGGGGTCTTATTCTCTTCTAATTGAGTTTATAGAAGATTTCACTTTGTGGGCTGAGAGAGATAAAAGACAATGAGAACACGCCTAAGATGTCTGTGAAAATGCCAGGGAAGGAAAGAGGAATAAAATCTTTCAGGTCCCAGCAGATTTTTAAAGGCCTTGATGATCCTCCCCAGCTAAACTTGGGATTATTTCCAGAGTTGGCAGTTCATCACGCTAGCATGCAGGAGGCGCTGAGGGCGAGAGACTTGTCAGGAAGCCATTCTGCTGCCAATTAGTATCAATCGAGAGGAAAATAAGGGCTGCACTGTTGCAATTTTTACAGGGGGCTTTTTCCCCCCCAGCAGCTCGACTCCTCCTTATTCATTTGAGCTGTTATCCCAATGATCAAACCTCCGAGTCATAATGCTATGTGTGCCTTTGTGTAGAATTCTATTAATTATCGCTCATCTGATCTGTTGAGATCTGCTTAAGAATACATTTTAAAGTAGGGCCGAATGAGTAACATCTTCATATCGAGTCTAAGAAGAAAAAGCATGTACCAACATCGCATCGCTCTCATAATCAAGCTTTTCATTTAAGTCAATGGTGTATGACTGAAAAATTGGCTGTTTTGGGAACATTTAAAACTGAAAACATACAGTAGGCATTGCTCTATAAAATTTTTCCATCTGCTTTTCTGGGCTTTGTTGGACCATGTGATTCCTGTGCAGTTTTCACAGTGAAAATTTCAAGTTCTAATGATCTATAGCCAACGTTTTAATCCCAAACTGCAAATGTAGTTACTGTAATAGCTGGTAGATGAATACATGATGTATGAAGCAGGTTCTTGGAGATCAGGAGGAAGATAAGCACCCTAAACGTGTATTTTTGTCATAGATGTGGAAAAACATGTCTTGAAAAATCATTGCCAAAGCATCTCTGTCCACAATATCACATAAATGACGAGAAATGGAACAAATGCTAGGACGTGACACTGAACACGGAGCAGATGTCGAGGCTTTAATCCAGGGGTGTCCGGTCGTGGTCCTCGAGGGCTTGTATCCTGCATGTTTCAGACGTATCCCTCTTCCAACACACCTGATTCAAATGAGAAGCCTATTATCAAGTTCTGCAGAAGCCTGATAATGACCGTCAGGTGTGCTGGAAGAGGGAACTATCCAAAATATGCAGGATACCAGCCCTTGAGGACCAGGATCGTCCACCCCTGCTTTAATCCAAGTTATTAACTGGAGTTCTGGTTTGGGATATATACACACACATATTAGGCTCCTAAAAACCAACACTATCACCAATAGAAGATTAAATTAAATGATTGTGCACATCCAGACGATACTTTAGCACATGGTTTTTAAAATTTTTTTGGCTCAAGTCCTTAACCTTTCCTTCTTGTCTGACCCATGCCATCTGTTGCACATGCGTACATCAGTGAAAACAGAATTTTGCAAGTCCAGAACATCCCAGCGTGTCGTACGAGTGTTGAAGTATACCGCTGTTGATAAGCCGGGCAGAGCTGCTGAAGTGTCACTGCTGTTCTCAACATGACGAGGTCTCGCATAGGTTTTCACCTCTCAAAGAAACAGGATGATGTGTGTCGCAGTAACAGGTTCTGGTGAGGTGAGGGATGCACTTCACTGGATCATTTCATCCAAAACTAGAGGCGTTTCACTAGATTTACAGCAAATGATCGTTTAGGTTCATAAATGTCGCATATGAATGATGGTAAAATAAAAATAGGATTAAAAAAAATTGCATATATTGTGTATTCATGTTACCTTCAAGGATTTATTTATGTACTTATGAACTTTTCTGGTATGTTAACATAGGTGTGTGTGTCTCTATCTGGATAATAAGTGAGGTTAATTACATAAAAGATTTAACGGATTTGACTTTTCAAATATTATATTGATAGGAAGCTATAGGATACACTGTGTTGGAAGGGGTGGGATTAAATAACTTGAACTTTCTCCCACTCCTCGAATCTGCAAATGAAGTCATGTATATGTATCTTTTTTTTTTTTCTTGCAAATAAATAAATTTTTCTCACTACTGGCGGTAATATAAATTATATCAATAGCTTATCGTGTCTTAAGTTAGAGCACAGTGGACCTATCTGTTGACTATATATTCGGTCGTAGCTCCTAAATTAATTTTTCTCTATTTAACCTTTCTTCAGCGATCCACCTGCATTTATTAGAGTATTATCCTCTGTAATTTTGCTTTTCTTTGTTTTTTTTTTTGTGAAAATCAGTTATTTTCCTGTATTTAATTCACTGATCATGTAGATGTTCATTAAAGTACAGTGTAAATTCAAAGGTTATTGTATCAAAACAGAGAAAACTGTAGAAAAAATGAAAAATACCATTAACTGAACATAAACCCGGTGTGTCCATCCACTGTCATTGATCCAACTGCATGAGCTTTACGAGTCGATCAATATTCTTGAAGGTGACGGTCATATCTGATGACCATGAAAAGATGAAAAATGGCATTTTAAGGCCAATGACGTTCATTTTGTCTTCTGTTAATGTAATGACGCTTTATTCTTTTGTTCAGACAAACTGTCAAGGAAGTAACTTCTACAACTATACCTTGTGTGAACAAGAGAAAAAAAAGTATAACTGCATTTTACCTGAAATATTTTAATATACTGATATTAGTGGTTAAGAAGGTATTAAACATTTTAGATCGGTAGATGGTTTTGGTCGCTGGTAACTGTTTGTAATAATAATAACAATAATAAAAACAGTTTCTGAATCCAGTTAAGAAAAGAATCTGACCTGAACGGAGGATAACGACAGAGTTTTAGTGTGTTTTTATTTATTTATTTATTTATTTATTTATTTATTCAAATTACATCCCCAATCTTGTCTCCGTTCTACTTCCACACACACTATTACTCTGTATTAACGCCGAACATGTCTATTGACCTTCTTGTGAATAGTTAATTCATTGGACATGGAGGCAATTTCTGCAGATAAACATATCAGCTAAAACATATCCATCTATGGCACAAGCTGCGTGCGATTGTAATTTTTCAGTGAAAAGGTTAGAGCATCACTCAGAGGAGTGGGTTTGTGTCTGTGAATGAGTTGAAATGAATGGGTTATGCGCTCCCATCTGTAAGCACTTGTCTATTTGGCTGTGGTCATTGGTCTTCATTAAATGCCGCATGTGTGTCCTTTTACAGAAAACATTAATCTAAAGTAAAAGCAGACTGTTTGTAGATTTAATTAAGCCTATTATTTAGTCCTGGAGTGGCTGTAATCTTCCTTCATGAGGCCTATGATGAACGCAGGACTGTTTTTAACCATCCATGAGCCACTTTGAGTTCAGCTGCTTTAAAAGTCATCTTGTGCTTAATATCCATCTGTGAAACTAACTGCCTTTAATATGTTTAATCTTCAGTCGACGCTTCTTTAAAAGAGTCTGTTGATTTGGGTCGATACAGATGTTTGCTCGGAGTCCAACTGTTTTTTATTTATCTTCGTAATTGCGAAAATAAGATGATGACTATTGGATGTGCCGGGGCTCTAATTTTGCAATCGAACGAAGACCATCGTGACTCTTTTGGATTCTGTTGATGATTCCTGTACTGTGCAGTTCATGCTGTTGCTACCCACTGGAAAGTAGCGTCAAGTCTTGTTACATTTGTGAGAGACCCAGATGTATTCAACTCCTGGGACATCCAAGGTGCATAAAAGGAGCAAAGAAATGAACAGCTCCGACTACGCATGGATGCTTTGCTTACCTCTCTCCTGTGTACTGAGTGAAAGCATCCTCCCCGGTTAGCAGGGAGGAGTGGGAGGGGGTTGGCTGTGAAGGGAGCTCTGTGTAGTAGCTGGAACCATCCCTGATTCTGCTAATGTGCTTAGCATTTCCTGCTGCTGTAATGCTGTTGTAAGCCACACTAGAGATGATGGGGCCTTGTGTCCATTTCCAAGCATGCAAAGCCGCCATGTATACATTGATGCAGAGAAATTGGCGGTAAAACGCATACAACTTCCAGGGCCAGATTTGCAAAGAGGAGCAAATTAAAGTAAGGCTGTAATCCAAAAAAACAACAAAACAAAAGGCAGACAGGAATGGCTACTTCTGCATGTGATGTACTAATTTTAGAGCACAGATGCAACCTGTTAATTTGCATTATGTACAACACAATCCAGCGCAAATGATCACAACGGAAAATTGTAATAGTGTGACAGAATTTACATAAGGGCTCGTTAAAATACATACTCTGATTAAAGACAGGGAAGTTACAACCAAGCTAAATTTACCTAAAGTTTTGGTTTTTGAAGTGTTTAGCAGACTCGAGATGCATTTGATGTCCTTTAGTTTTTTTATTCATTAATTTTCTATACCCGCTTTATCCTCACTTGGGTCACGGGGGTCACATGGAGCCTATCCCAGCTACTTAAGGGCGAAGG
>JAQQZY010000011.1:16551073-16570140 GCA_030068375.1 Ostorhinchus rueppellii
AGGAAACCGGAGTACCCGGAGAAAACCCACGCAGACACGGGGAGAACATGCAAACTCCACACAGAAAGGTCCTAAGGTCCTGCCCGGGAATTGAACACGGGACCTTCTTGCTGTGAGGCACAAGTGCTCACCACTGCATCACCGTATTGCCTTAGTTTTTTTAGTTTCATCTTAAACACTACTTTTTTTTTTGCATCTTTTTAGACCAAATATATCATTTTTGGGTTTTTTTTTTAAGACTTTTATTTTTCAATTTTCAAATAAGCATCTACATTAGCAGAGAACCTACCCACCCACCCAAAGGCTCAAGGGGGGAAAAAAAGAAAAAGGGGGACACAGACTGTATTTTATCATACAAAAAAATCCAATAAAAATAAGCCTGATGCATAATGTGGACCAAATATCTTGACAACATTTAGATGAATTGGAACAAACCCCTTCACATTTCCGGTACTTGCAACTCCTGCTTTAATTAACTGCCAATTTTGGAGTTTTATAATAATTCAAAGACAGCTGATGGAATCAAGGTCCTCAATTCTTATTTCAGTAAAAATAAAAGGACACATTGACAAACTCTGCAAGTTTACACTGACTGAAAATGAACATTTTTGTGCAGACAGACAAAGAATTGCAACAATTGAGTTGAAAGAAAACTCACTAGCCTAGCAGTATGTGCTAGTAACATTAACGGTACAACCCAATAAGGGTCTTTGTCATCGGTTAAGGTGATGCTCTCTGGAAAATACAGCAATCACACTGATAAATGTGACGTTTAAAACTCAGACTTGCTGATTCAGAACAGCTTGTAGCACCGCGTTATGTAATATGTTATGACGTAACAATCTTAAACCTCATTATGTAATAACTTCGCATTTTGTTATCACTTATTGTGTATTGTATCGTCCAAATTTGAAGGTGCCAGTAGGTTTCTTGTCAGTATTTAATCAGAGCAGCTTTTGTCTCTAACTTTTAAACACATTCTCAATTATAATGACTGCAGTTACGTTTGATTTAGGTTCGACCAATGAAATGTCAAAATTTTTAAAAAATGAATTGTAATTCAACTGGAATACTTTGTTGTTTAACTGGTATGTTTTTTTTCTAATCAAGGCATCAATTTTCATAGCTGATAATATAATGCACCAAATTATTACTTTTCCTTTTAAAGAAAATGCTACACTTGCATTTTGTAATGACTGTTGCAATGTTAATAGTAATTACAAAATGCGTTGAAAAATGTTATGACAAAATATGGCATATTCTTACATAACGCAGTGCTATTACATAATGGGGTGAAAAATAACATTCTACATATTGCAGTGTTGCTACATAATGCGAAGCTTCAACACGAACTCCCTGTAATGTGTAACAAATCAATCAGAACTTGAGACTGAAAAAATCCAGAATCTAAATGTCATTAAGTTTTCAGGTGCATTTTATTTTATTTATATATTTTTGTGTGTTTCTGAAGGTGAACCTGGAGCCTCACAACTCTTATGTGAAACCGTTTATTCAACCCCAGAGTTGACTTTTGGACCCTTGTGTCCCTCTGTACACCATTAGTGACCTCAAAACTGGGAACGGCGCAAGTAAAATTACAAACCGTGAAATCCCACGTTCATGTCTGACTGGCTCCAGCACATTAAGAATAATATGCTTGGGCAATTCACGATGCTCTGATCACGTCAGCGCGTGGCGAAGAAAATTTCTATTTTCCTTCCAAATGCTTTCTATTCTCAGCAGTGCCTCGTCCGAGAGCAACTATCACAGTCATGCCGAGTGTTAAATTGGTAACACATGCTTATTTTTTGGCTTTAAATGGTGGTGCGATTGGCAGGAAATTGACAACCACGAACCTTAATTAATCACTTTGGGTGTTTCATTCGACTACTTGTCCCCAGATCATGCTTCTCTGAAAGGAACCCTCCAACAAACACCTGGATAGTGTGAAAGTTTCTGTTTCTTTCCAATGTTTCCAAGGCTTCTTTCGCAAATAATGACTGTAGATTTTAACGCAGAAGTGATGCAAAGTCTTAGCAAATCTGTCCGTTAGTCCTCTAGACGTAAATGTTTCCATACTCCGATAAGAGGATTGTTTGATAACGCCATCAAAGTAGCGTCTCACCAATAACCAATGTACCAATAACTGTGCGAGTAGAGTGACTGCGGTCCATTATATCATCCCATCATTAATATCCGGCTGCTGACAGCATCAAATGAAAGGAACAGTGACTCACAATAGAAGCAATCAATTGCTGAAGATAAAGCAATTCATTTTTTATCTTGCGAGATCAGCCTGACATAATCCAGCTACAGCAGCCTCATCTGCACAGAACACCCAATCAAGTGTAGCACATATGCATGGGATGTTTTATTCTGCAGTGTTCAGTTCAGGTCCAGGTATTGAGGTGGAAGAGAAGGTCATGTGAGTGTGAGCTGCCCTGAGTAGACTACTACCTTCTCTATTCTGAACTTATGAAATATTCAGACGACTTGGAGACAAAGGGAGTGCTCTGGTGACATGAGCCAATACCAGCTGATCCCTGTGGCTGTGCATATGGACCCCGATGGGTGACGACACTTGCCACCCTTTGGAGCTATTAACTGACCTCCAAACAGACCAGTATCTAATACGATGATTCTCGACTGGTGAGTCCAACGCAGAAGTGAGTCATAAACCCGTTTTCAGTAGGTTGCGGGCCTGGAGAAACGAACCCTGTGCTTTATGTTTTTATGGATCTGAGTGCTGTCCTTTCACTTTCCAACTCTAGGTGGCGGTAATGCTATATAACACCAGACATTTTACTGTGTAAAAGACCCAAAAGTTTCTCTTCCATGTCATGGCAAAACTTGGGTACAATGTACATCAGATATGGTTTTACCTAAACTGAGGACAAAAAGCTCAGTGGGTTTAACCCTTTATAGGACACTCATAGAAATAGAAATACTCTGAAATGTAACCTTTGTGTGTTATTAGAGGACATAATGAGAAAATCAAGGTCATTGAAGTTGGCAGATTTTGTTCCTTACCCGTAAGTGGGCGGGGATTCAAGCAGTATGTACAAAAAAAATAAAAGAAAACCCACAGAAGGTAAAAGTAACATGTCTTTTTAGAACTTCACAAGCACATGAGGGCTGATCCCGACCCCTGTCCACATCCACATTCACCCATTGAACATCATTCCTTACATTAGTACCATTACTTAATGACACCTAACAAAGCCGGTCCACTCACTGGACCTTAGAAACCCCGGAGACCACATTGGACCTGAGATTGACTCACAATAACTGCTGCTGTCACTATCTTGTAATGTGTGTGGAAACGACCAAAAATACTCACTTGGCTGATAAACGGTTAACTTTTGAGTAAGTGACTGAAATCACTGTTCATTTTTCACTGGGTGCACATTTTTGGTTTTGGTTCAAATGTACCTAAGTGTTTATTTCCATATTTAGCATCACCACCTGCTGTTCAGTTTGGTTTATCATTAAACCAGTCTTCTGTGTTTTCATACTCTTGCATCTGTTCAAAACACATCATTGTTTTATTAAATACATTTGAGAACTTTAACGGTTATCAGTGTGTGCTGTGGCTTGTTAAGGGTTGATGGTGGGTCCTGAAGCCAGACGAGTGGAGAATCTCTGCTCTAATGGACTATGACTAATCACTCAGCGTTTGTAGAATGAAGCGAAACTTACATGCTAGCAACGAGTAAGATAACGTTCCTCCTGGGCAAAGGTGATTTATTGTGTTATATTAGTCATTTCGTAAAGAGATTTAGACAGGTTACTTTATTTTAGTACGTAAGCCCACTGCATCTAGGAGGCTGCAAATTGTTATGGAGATATACCAAAATGGATATGTCACACAGAACCGTCACGCAATCAGTCAGCAGAAGCAAGCAGTGTATCATTTGCAGATGTCTTGTTTCTATCAGTTCAATATCATGACTTCCTTTCTCTAATACCCGCAATGACAAGAAAATGTAACATCTTTCGTTGTGTCACATCCTTAAGCGGAGCCACCATCTGACAGCCTAAAAGCTAAATCCATTGGTGGTGTCACTCAAACAATCCACATTTCGGAGGCAAATACCGCTCGAGATTGCTGCATGAGTTTGGAGCTTATGATGTATGCAGCCAATGTTTGGGCCCAGATATGTTGATATTCTGAGAATGCTCTGCCGCAGAAAACTGTCCTCGCTAAAAAGAAGAAAAGTAGAGCGCTTAAACTGTTTCGCGCTCCTAAAAAATCCATTGTGTTGCCACAGCAGGAGCCAACAACTCGCCAACAAAAACGGGGAACTGATTTTTCTTTTACTGTAAGTCAACGGTAATTGACTGGTTGAGTACTTAAAAGACAATTCCATCCACAGAACATGTCTGGTTAAAGGAATTAGTAGCAGCGGGTTGCCTTGAGATTCTTCTGTGTGTTGAAGTGCTGAGGATAGTTGTTCTGCCTAATGTACAAAATGGTATATTTTAGCAGCAGGTTGGTTTTTGCCGTTATTAACCTCTATTTCAGAGCCTTCAACTTTAGAAAGTGAACCACTGCTCTTTCATGTTGAGGCACAATGTCAGACGTTTGTATATGGTTGTTGGCAGTCGATCCTTTGCAGAGTGTTCTTCAAAGCTAATGCTACATACTATAACTCTGGGTAGATTTTCATGAAAAAGTCGTGGGCATGCACTGGTTATTTAAGGGTAAGTTTCTGACGTTCTGGTTCCAACTCCGAATGATGCATTATTTTGGATGTTAGTGCAAACTATGGCTCAGTGTCTGAATGTCAAGGGAGATGGGAGAATGGAGTAGTTGAAAGATGTCAATATGGCAGGTGGAAACTAGTGATGTGAAGATCGACACTGAGATATCAATATCGCCAATATCAGAGCTTTACATTCTAGAATTGATTCGCAAACCAAAACATTGATATTTTTGACAGGTTAGTCATTTGAGGTAATACAGTGGAACATAGTGGAAAGTAGCTAAACTATTTAGATCTTCTCCAGATGATACGAGATTTGTCGGAACTACTTACTCTTCTGCCTTCTCAGTCACTCAACTGTAGAAAAAAATGGCAGAACGGAAAAGGAATCATGTGTGGAGCTCTTTTAGTTCCACAAACAGCCAAGAAGATGAGGAGTATGCTAGTTTTATTTGTTATACTAGTTCTTAACCAAACAATAATTACCATCTTATCTTGTATTTTTTCATAAAGTTATCATGAGGAATGCACTTTGTTGTTCATTTAGATTTTCCAGACATTCAGTATATTTTTGCAAAGTATCTGCTCGGTATCGCCGATACTAGTTTGAATTTTACTCGGACTGGAAAGGAAATCCATCGCAAGAGGAAACATGCAAGTCTCTGTAAAGGTTGGTATGAGCTTCTGTACTGTTTTTACCACCTGCACCCCATAAAACAACTTATTTGTGTAAGTGTGCATTATATTTAGAATATTTTCAATTGCCCTGTCCCTCTGGTAACTTAACGCTGACGTCTTTTAAAACAATCCCAGTTTTACACAAAGAAGAACGAGCTGCAGTCTCTGTTGTTTTAATATCTTTTTCATATTCTAACAATCTAATGCTAATTAGTTGGCTGAAGCTGCCACTTACAGAGAGGAAAATAAAAAGAGATCACTGTCCGAGTCTGATGGTTCTGAGTAAGAAAAAAAAAAGGTTGATCAGTCGAAGAGTGAATGAGTTTTGGCAGAATCTGACTGCAGGACATGTGGACAGAACACATCTGATTAAAGGTGGAAACACTGGTGATTTTTATAGAAATTACATGATGTGGACTTGCAGCTAAGTTTGACTATATCATGGTGTGAAGGTTCAAGGAAAATATTTAAACAGGAAGTTGCCATTTGCACTGTTCACACCTATAAAATGCAGTTTTTAATGTATGTGTATTGTTAGTAGCATGATATGATTCTAAAATGAAATGTTGTAGTATTTAGCATCACTTTAACACAGGGGTCAACAATCCTGGTCCCCGAAGGCTGGTATCCTGCATGTTTTAGATGGTTTCTTCTTCCAGTACTACTGATGGTTGTTATCAGGCTTCTGCAGAGCTTGATGATAAACTTATCATTTGAATCAGGCGTGTTGGAAGAGGAACACATCTAAAACATGCAGGATACCAGCCCTCGAGGACCAGGATTGGTGACCCCTGCTTCAATGTGAATATCTGCAGGTATTCAAGTAGAAATTGCATCTGAAGCTCTTCATGTATGAGACATATTGTACCAAAGTATGGTTGGTTCTCTGCCTGATTAGGAAAACATTTGAGAAATATGTCATTCTGATTGACAGTGAATTTAAGACCAAAAACTGAGCCTCCCTCTGAAATGAGCTGCTTAAAAAAAAACAGAATTGCTGATTGGGAATCTTAGTCACAGCTTAAACCAGTACATGGCTCATATTTCAGTAATATTCCCTTCTCCCACCAGCCCTGGAGACTCTAGAAACAAACAGCGGTCATATTTGTTGAAAAGATCTCAAATCCATCCACGAGTGTTTAAGGTCGTATATGGTCTTGAATCTAAAAGTTGTCAATGTGAACAGACTTTGCAGCAAAGACGAACATGTGGCAGACATACTAAAAAATAAATGGTGTCCGCTTTCTTCACATTACAATCTGTTGGTGCAGTTTTCGCAATTTTTCGCAACAGTTTACAATTATTGAAAGGTTTTTTGCAAAAGGATGTGATAAGTAATGCCACATGTTTGGTCGCTAAAATGCAATCACCCCAGTTCACCCTTGAGGGCTGATAAATGTTTGTGCAAAAGCTGAAGAAATTCTCTTAATGGATTTCAGAGACATCACTGGAGTCATAAATAACAGTCACAGGGTCAAAGTGATCTTCACCTTTGACCTCTGACCTCTACCCACCATTTTGCCTAATCAGTCCTTGAGTTAAAGCGACTGTTCATTTTCAGATTTTAAGATGAATGGACCGACAGACCTTCTTCAACAGTGCTGTGTTTTTTCATACCTTTCACATGCTCTTATCAGGGTTATAATTAATAAATCCCAAGGCAAAAACCGAAAATACTGTGATTTCTGGATCAAATGCAAAGAAATATGCCAGATTCTTGCAACACAGGAATGAACTGAAACATGTATCATGTAGTAGTTGTGGGTTGAAAGCTAAATTAAGAAAAAAACGATTGCTTGATTCATGAATGAAGTTACAGATAAGGATGCAAGTATTTGAGGGGAGGATCAACCATGTGAATTTAGACATGTTTGTGCTTGAATTCAGATTTTATTCATTTCAATGATTTGTTTTTGCTCTATTTTGTTTCTTTCCATGATGGAAATAAATTCATAAAATAAATGGTGCAATACAATAATTGGTTTTGCACATTCAAGACCTTTATTAAAACAAACTGTAAGACAAAATAACATAATATTAAAAAAAAAACCCAGATGAAACTGCAGACTGCGGCTGACATTATCAGTTTTAAAAGTAGATAAAACAGGATGACCTTTAAAAATCATAAGAAAAGCATCACTCTGTAGTTTACCATATGTGACTTTCAGCTATACTTTTCGAAACCGAAACACTTAAGTTGCAGAGAAGGAACAGATCAAGAACAGAAAGTTTTCAAAGTGAACAAATGACAAAATGGACACAGCCCCTGTATTTCCCTAATTGTGCCTGTTAACTTTTGTTGTTTCAGCACTCCCACCAAAACTTGTGCAATTAAAAGATCCAAAAAATAGATAGCTCTGATAAGATGTCCTTGGCAGCAACAATGACCATCTTTGATCTTCACACGCTGCTCTTTTAGTGGAACAACTGGAAGCAGCTTGTTAATTTTCCGCAGACCGTGTTTCCCCAACACCGAGCAGCATGCGATTCATCTCTCTGCTCCACGGCTTCCACCCTTAAACTCCTTTCTCCCCACTGTGTCCTTTTCCACGGGCCTGCTGATGTTTATCACCGGTTCATTAGGGGACAAAATGGCTGCCGTCCCCCCCTCCCCTTTCCCCAACCATTTCCTCACTATAATGCAACACAGTACTGCATATCTTCTTTCCTCATTTTGTTTTCCTCTTTGTCTTGCATATTTTCCAATGTTTTTTCTATTTTGACAGTGACACATTACATGAATAAATTATAGTTAAAAAAAAAAAGTAACAAAACTCCTTCTATCTTACTTATTACACTGAATGCCAGAGCATGAATTGTTTCTCTTGTCAGCCAAATGATCAAAGCGATGTCTGAAATAAAAGTGTCTTCTATATAGGATTAAATCTCCCAGCGTCTAATTGTTCTGTTTAGAGAGTACTTCTGAAGGCTGTAAGTGGCAGTCATTCTGTTGTTATTCATTCACGAGTAGGATGTATTCTGGCAAAATATTTATGCACTGGGTAACATCAACATCATTTGTGCTGTGCCTATTATGCAGAGATATTTGTAGTGCTCAATTTCCTCATTCTGAGCAGAATACTGTATATTAGTGATTAGATTTAAGCAAGTAGTCTATTTTTTTTGTGCTATTTTTGCACATCTCCAGCATGATTGGGAACAGATTTCTTTAGTGGCGCCGTATATCTCTTGAGCAGAACGCAGCAGAATGAAAATACTTGTTAAGTATCGCTTCTAGAAATATTACATCACATTACCCTGAAAATGAAATAATCTCAGCTGTGTTTTCAGTGCATTTCTTGCCAGCAAAGACACAATCAGTACTTCATAAAGTCCTCGTGTTTCCTGCGCTGCCAGAGGTTGGTAGAAAGTGAAGTTTGTGTCTTAAAAGAAGGCAAAGAAAAGTTTCCAACACTTCCCCGGGCCTGTCTGGATTGCAGAGATTCTGTGTTGTTTGAACATGGCTTTTACGCCGCTATCATCCCACAGCGTGCTTTGTCTCGGGGCTCAAGACTTCTGCGGATAAATGCCAGATGCTAAGAATGCAGGTATAACAAGAAAAGTTGAGCTGGACCTCTCACTCAGGTTCAGACAGAACCAATATCCCTGAGCATTCAACAGGGGAGCTGGCATAAATAAAAATGCCGGGGTGGAAATATATTTCCAAGGGAGCCGCCACACGCAGACATAAATGCAGGGGTGGTGGGTGGGGGGGAGAGCAGGACACCCCTTGAAGGGCTCCCGCTCTCTACTTCGCCTGTCACCCATCCTCAGCACGTCACAACAAAGTGGAAGCCATTCCATATTCGACTCCAATTGTCTTGTGAGTCATTACTTTCCGCTCAACATAGGGGCCATTTCACTGCCGACACGGCTCGCTGTCACCACTGAATCGCATTGACATTCACAAAGTCTTTCTCCGCTGGGATCCGGGCCTTTACATATGTGAGCGTATTTGTCTGCGTTTGTGTGAGAGACAGTGGACGCATGTGTCAATTTTCAACACATTAGCACTGGGGGATACTCGAAAGGTACCTATTAGAGCTCTTTAGCAGTCGTTTGCCGGAAGCTGGAGAGCGCTTGTGGACTTAATTGAACTATTTCTGTAGATTTGCAGTGATACAGCACAGCATGGCTATTTAGTTGACCTATTGAGCAGCGTGAGACTGCAGGAATACTAACCTGTGAGCCCCTTACATGTGGAAGTGTGCAACAATTAATCCATTATGCATGAACTTCCTCCTGGGATGGCGGAGAGGAACTGCGCCAGAATACCAACATTGCACTAAAGGGTTTCACCACTGTACAGAGAGCCGCTCATTCAGAACCTCATCACATCAAAACGACAACTTAATCGATCTGAACGGAATACGCTCGTGGACGCTCGTGTCCGACGACCGCGGTCAGGTGATGCAAATGTTGACAAATGGCTTTAAAATGGGTTCTGTTTCGTTTTCGCAACAACAACATTTGAGGACTTTGATTTTACAATGAGATACACATCATTTGAGAAAGGAAATTAATAAATAATACAAAAAAACTAAAAACTTACTCTTACAGGGTGATTGATGGCCTCAAAATAAAAGACAATATTATACTTTTTATAGGTTAGTAGATCACTGAAGTCTGTTTTGACAAATGGGTCGCACTGACAGGCCATTTATATTCTAGAAGTGGAAGAAATATATATATATTTTTTTCCTTAAAACCAAACTGTCTACTAAAAGAGAAACAAAGACCTATTAATAACTTCTTATCTACAGTTTATTTCCATATGAAACTGGGTTGAGTTGTGCATTATTTGTTAAGTCTTAATTTTATGGCAATGTCAGTTAAATGTTACTCTTACCTCATTGTGGTGATTTTGTGCAGAATAAATGAATAAGAAAACAGAAGGTGTCTGTCTTTACCTATTTTCTGTCTCGAATGAGGGAACTAAGTGGAGTTTTATCCAGAATATTTATAAAAAATAAACTGAATATTAAAGGGCTCATATTTATCTAAACCCACTTTTATTTGTCTCTGGTTCATTTATTTGTGTATTTGAACCCTCCAGGTGCCGCAAAGCTATCTTTATATTCATTTTGGCAAAAATCAAGTGGATTTTTACAACTTATTTCATTTCCTGCTTAATTTGTTATGCCAAACTAGTTAAATCATGACATTTGTACATATAAGGTCAAGACTTCTGGTGAACATTTCACATTTACGACATGATTGTTTGTCATTTCATACTGAAAATATGTCCAAACTTTGAACTGATTACCTAATATGCTCAGCTGTTGGTTGAACAGGAGAGAAGGCTTGGTCAACAGCCTGGAGGGGGCGGGGTCTGAAGTGGCTCATGTGCATTTAAAGGGCCAGCGCTCGAAATTACCTTTCTGGTGTTATTACTCAGACAGATCTGTGGAGTTGAATTAACGATGAATTCCGACCCAAGCAGAGCATTTACAGTTTATGTAGACCACAGGGGAATCTTTAAAATGCATAATTACATTAAAAAAAAAATCAAAATATTGCTGCTTTAAACAAACAGTTTTGCATGATTGCTGAAGAACGCACAAAATTAATCACATTCAAATCAAATTCCAAGCCGTAAGCCTTATGAGAAGGTGTAGGTATTGTCTATACCCACTGTTAGTTCTTGCATACTCACAATACTACAGTGACATCTAAAAGATCTCCAACAACCGCTATTCTATTTCTGTAAAGGTACTGTCGAACACCCTGGGAAATGAGCTTTCACTATTACAAAGATGACTTTTCCCTTTGTGCACCGACGATACAAGCGCCTGTAGGTGTGTCGTGTTCCAGAGGAGCCAAGGGGCATCATTAAAAAGTTAAGAATTATCTATGGATCACACCGAAAATTGTTTCCAGTTCATTTAGTACTTTACAGCACATCTGGTCATGTTTAACCTATTCCACCGAGCACCAAGTGTAATCCGCAGGGCGTCTAAAAATGAACTTCAAAGTGGAGGGTTCGCTCAAAAGAAGATATACTTAAAAAAAAAAAAAAAAAAAAGTGACAGTGCGGTGTGAATCAGATGCCCGTTTTGTGTATGCGGGTGGGTTGCACTAGGCTGTTGTGAGTGTATTCTCATGCAGAGGTTACCCACAGGTCCATAAATGCATCACAGTAACACACAAAAAAACATTACACTGTAAAAAGTCTACATTCTATTCAATTAACCAGGTCGCTAAATTACCTCAAAACTTTACAAATGGCAACATATTAATTCCTCTGTTTTGGTAACTCAACCTCATTCCGTCACCTTTTTTCACAGCTGTTAATGTTAATCAAGCAATTACATTTAGTTGCGTGCTTTCTGTGTTTAAAAAAAAAACAAAACTAAATTAATGGTGTATTAATTGCATTAAAATTGTGGAAGGTCATTTAAAGGTGCGATTTTGGGGGATTTAGCAGGATCTAATTGAAGAAATGGAATTTAATATCCATGATAATTATGTTTTAATGAGTGTATAATCTCATGAAAGGCAGAATTGTTGTGTTTTCATTAGTTTAGAATGAGTCGCTCATATCTGCAGATGGAGCAGGTCACCTCCACAGGGTCTATCATAGCTTGGAATACGACGCTTTAAAAAATATACCAGAGCCAATATTATTTCTTACTATTTGCATTCATATTTAGTCATATCAGTACTACTCTGAACATATTGCATATGATACATTATATTTGATAAAGGTCCTTATTGCTTTCTTAATGCTTTCGTGCAGAGGGGAGCGGTTCTGTTTCCAAACATGTTGCACATTATTGGATTATTTTTGCAGACACCTATTTTTTATACAAGCGCAAGTGGATTAACAACCTCTTGACTCGCTTGACCTTTGTGAGTAAAAGTAAGAAACTTTTCATCTTAAAGTCTGAACCCTGCACTCTGCGTGTATCCTGTATTTAACTTTAATTGGGTTTTTATAGATGAAATGAGTGAGTCACTGAAGCTCTAAAGGTCAGCATCTCTTTTATGTAAACCCTGGAAATCCTCTGTAAACTCTCTGTCCTTTACCACCAAAATTGGCCTCCCTGTCCATTTAGTGGTAGAGTTCGTTAATATGCCGCAGGTAGACTGACTCATTTTACATCTCGTCTGATCACCTGTTCAATGGAAGCTGCTTTCTCACAGTGACATTATCAACAGAGGTGATATTTCAGCCTCTGATTGAACCACAGTTCTTTGCCACAGATGCATCACATAATCAGCATTTCCATCTGGGCCTGTGATATTTCCATTTATAATGTCCACAGTGACATATGGGGTCAAGTGGCAGCGGAGTGATTACACCATCTTAACATGTCATTTTTGGTTCTTTCATTAATCCAGTATTGTTTGCATAAAAGGTGCAGGAAACTCTCTAACGACTTGATCCAAAACCCACAACGATTTCCATTCACATTCTCTTTCCCAAGTGATTTATCATCATTTACTATAATATTTTCCTCTGTATTTTTTTAAGCATAAATCAGCTGTTTTCCTATATTTAAAGGTCATATTAAAAAAGAAAAAGTGATTTTTTTTTTTATTTATTTATTTATTTATTTATTTTTTTTAGAAAAGTATATTATCAACTCGACGTGACAAATATTTACAGCCACTGTCATCTGTCAAACCACGTGGGTTTTACTGGTGAATCAATGTTGCAGAAGATATCGATGTTTCCATGGGAACTACAGAGCCTCTGAAAGTCCAAATGGTTCATATCTGATGATCATGAAAAGATGAAAAACTGTATTTTACACCAATTATTTACATGTATTAATGGGTCTAGTGGTTCAGATAAAGAGAAACACAGACCTATGACTATAACTTCTTATCTACAGTTTATTTCCAAATGAAACTGGGTTGAGTTGTGTGTTATTTATATCTTAATTTTATGGCAACGTCAGTTAAGCATTAAACTTGCCTCATAGCGATGATTTAGTGCATAATAAATGGATAAAAAAAAAAACAGAAGGTGTCTGTTTTTACCTATTTCCTGTCTGTCACAGGAGGGAACTAAGTGGAGTTTTATCCAGAGTATTTATAAAAATAGACTTTTCCAAGCAGCTGAATATTAAAGGGGTCATATGTGGTTAAACCCACTTTTATTAGTCTGTGGTTCATTTATTTGCCTATTTGAACCCTAATAGTACATAAAGTTAGGATTTGAACCCTCCAGATGCTGCAAAGCTATCTTTATATTAATCAAGTGGATTTCTACATCCTGTTTTCGTTCTAGGGCTGTGCACAATCTTGGGAAAAAAATGTCATTGCAAATTTTTTTTAACCCAGCGAAAGATTTTGCCATTTGAAAAGATACTCAGGAGGACAGAACAGTGTGGTGCTGACGTAAATTGTCAAACTCATTGGTTGTTACGTCTTGGTGTGGCAGCAGGTGCAAGGAACTAAGGACACAGAACATGTTCTTCTTATAACTGAAATAATTCCAGACACAGTCATTGATTTTGCTTTTCTTTTTGGCTTCAAGCCTTCGTTTTTGGCGATTTTCTGTTGTTCGTTGCTCATTCTTCAATGTTCTTACGAGCAACTCACTCAATGTGCAGGGGGTGTGGTCTGTGTTGGCAAACTGAATAAGAATTGTGATTGGAGGGTTGCAGAACAGTGTGTGTCAGGTGCCCAGGTTGAAATTAGGTGAGAACATGTGGAGGTCATTTGACTCCTACATCGCAGAACATGGGATATGACTGTTGCGCACACATACATTACAATGACGATGCTCAAACGATATATTGCTCAACTCCATTTCATTCCTTCTTAGTTTGCTAAGTCTATCACGAGTAACGTCACAACATTTGCACATATAAGGTCAAGACTTCTGATGATCATTTTTTTTAATCTTTTTTTTTTTTTCCCGTGTACGACATGGTAAATGGACTGCAGTTATATAGCACATTAAACACACTTTCATGGTCCCCTCACTTTCATGGTGCCTCACATTCACACACACACTCATACACCAATAGGCGGCAGTTGCCAGACCTTCTGGGATTTAAGGGTTCATTGGGTTCACAAGGGTTACTGGCAATTTAGGGTTCAGTGTCTTGCTCAAGGACACTTCAACATGTGGACAGCCAGAGCCGGATTTCAACTGCCAACCAGATTTCAACTGGACAACCTGCTCTACCAACTGAGCCCCAGCCGCCCGTCATAATTGTTTATCAGCGGTTGTAGTCCATATTGAAAATATGCTCTAACTTCGAGCCGATTACCTAAAATGTACAGATGTTTGTTGAACAGGACAGAGCAGCACAGCCAACAACCTGGCGGGGGTGGGGCATGAAGTAGCTCATGTGCATTTAAAGGGCCAGCGCTCAAATCTACCTTTCTGGTGTCATTACTCACAAATGGTGTTGAATATGGACCTGTGGAGTTGAATTAATGAAGAATTCAGACCCAAGCAGAGCATTTACAGTTTATGTAGAGCACAGGGAAATGTTTGAAAAGGCATAATTCCATTTAAAATGGCTAACTATCACTTCATTAAACATTTTAGATCACTAAATGGTTTTCATTGTCATTGAGATCACAAAGAGAACTCTTTGTGAAACACGTTCCCAATGATGCTGGTCACAACTTGAGACATTTCTGCAGATTAGCACATCCGATCTAAAGATACAAAACAGTTTAGCAGTGATTGCACAGGGTCAAGTGACAGCTTGGTTTATCACAGCTGGAGGAGTGCAAAACCGTGAAGGGAACTCAACATGTGTTGTCCACAGCACAGCAGCCGTTCCATGTCATCAACAGGTGATACGATGTGAGGTTGAAAAGAAAAACACCGCCCTTTTGCTGAATGTATAACTGCTTTCTGAAGGATAGACATTCACAAATCATTCAGTGCCATGTACGGAATTGAATGCAAAAGTTCGGCTAACCCCGTTTTCACCTCTGTTATCCAACAATGTGCTACAGTGATTGCATTTTCACATGGACAGCATCTGAAGCTGAGTCAGGGCAACATTACATTCAATCAGGTCACCCCCAGTCTTTGTATGCTTCGGTTAATCTCTTTTGCTTCACTTGTGTTTATGTGTGAGCAGTGAATTTGCAGTCTGGCGGGCGGGCGTCCGTCTCAACAGGGGGCGTGGAGGAGGTTGGGGAAGGTGGCTGGGGGTTGGGGTGGAGGGGGGTTGTAGTGTTGAAGTACAGAGAAGAATTATTGTTGGCTCTCTCTGTGTCAGCTGTGACAGTGAAGAGGCCAAAACAGCTGCGGTATCCCCCTCGTCCCCCCTCCCCGTCCTTCCCTTCCCTCTCCGCTCACCCCAACATCAAAGGGAATCTGTGGCACGGCCTCGGCTGAGCTGGCCCTTTGGCTGGAGCTGCAACACTTAGGGCAATCTATGGCTGAATACTGCATGGATGTCCGACAGAGAAGCTGGAAAACCACCAACTTTGTGCTTTCATTTTACTCTTGTCATCTTCCATCCGGCTTGTTCGCTCTCTGACACATACCAGCAGGCCTCTAGTCCCTTTGCTTCTATCTTTGTTTCTCAGAGATCATGGTGCTGCGGATTGTGTAATAGCCACTTGTTGGCAATACCAGCTAAGGGATTCACACAGAACTCACCGTGGCAAATGTTGCCTCAAAGCTTCCTCTGATCTGCTCCAAAGAGGGCTTGTGAGCGAGTCGAAGATTCATGAGCTTTCAGAAGTATCAGTCACCTGTGTAATGCCGTACCTGGATACAGGTGGTGCGTTTGCAATAGCAGCTATAGTGCACATTTCCTAAGAAGCCAACTTTGAGCAAGTTGCACTTTCTCGGCTGAAGATGTCAAAGTTTGCGTCGCTATGTGGTTCACATTGTTCTAGGCTTCCAGCTTAAGGGAAGGGAGGTCACTTCGGTACACTGTGAGAGACACTGTGTTTCTCTGAGGGAGGCGCCAGGGCACTCGGCCAGTCAGGCACCTGCTGGGAAGATGAGAACGCACCTGGGGTCGGGTTCTGGTCTGTGCGTTCCAGTGTGTGTGTTATTGTGCAGTGTTGCATGCACATGAGGTTTGGAAAGTCACAGCGCAAACCAAATCACAGTTTGTCCATTGGATCTTATGCATGTAGCGTTTATATTTATCCTCAGTCGCACCATGGCGAGAAATAAAAGAACAGAAGGAAAGGGGAAAAACAGCAACTTCAATGAATCAAAGGATGAAATAAATAAAACGCTCAGATTTCAACCCGACACTCACCTTTTCAAACTTTTCTTCATTAAAACTGCACTGCTTGTCAGTTTTTAATGCAAATATTCCACAATCATGATGTACTCCTGAACTGCGTTTTCAGGCAGAAAATCTAATCGCAAGCATTTTCAGATAAGTAGGGGGTTGAATATGTGAATGAGAGCTGTAACTACTGATCTCTGGTCAGATTCTGTCGGACATGACTCTTGTTTTTTACCCCATGTCTTCAGAGGCACACTTGGAAAAGTAGCTTAAGGTCAGTTTATTTTTAGTTTTTAGACCACAGGTGTCAAATATGAGGCCGGTGGGACAAAACCGGCCCTCCAAAGGGTCTGATCTGGCCCATGGGATGTATTTGAGAAATGCAAAAATTACACTGAAGATATTAACACATTCACTGCCAGGCGTTTTAGAGCATTTTGAGTGATTTTTCAAGGCTCACAGAATATCCAGTTCTAGGACTACATAAACATGGCACCCATCAAAATAAAGTGTAAAGTCTCTTCTTTCATGTGGGAAATAAATTTTTGTTTCCAGCTTTTCGGTTCTCAAGTTATTGACCTGAGAACACAGGGTGATTTTGCCCAAAAGGCCTGAACGCTAAATACTTCCTCAAAGTTGCGCCAGGTCGTTTCCAAGCAACCCCCCCCCAATTAAAGCCGATTGACACCAAAACACGTCAATGGCAGTGAATGAGTTAATAATCAGTGCACTGGAAACAATGGCCTTCTGAAAACAAGTTAAAACAATTAATACAAGATATTTTTGCTTGAATTAAGGGGACAAACATCTGCCAATTGAACAACTGAAAATGATCTTGGTGAGATTTCTTAAAAAAATAATTTCCAGATCTTCTGTCTAAAAATCAGCTCTTGTTTCTCACTGAAAAGTTGCAATTTATGTGATTATGTCTTTAAGTGTGACTAGAAATGAGAAAAATACACTTGGTAAGATTTATATTTTTTTCCATTGTGGTGTCAAAATCATTTTAATTCAGGTTCCACTGACAGACTAATTTGATCTGCTTGAACCAGTAAAATACTGTCATAATAACCTATCTTTTATTATAAAAGAGAAGAATCTGTGTATCTTGGGCATCAAACAAAATCCAGGAAGAGCTGACTGTTGTAGTTTGGCGTACTTATGTATTTTTAATCATGGAAGAAACTAGTGAAAATGGCAAGTTGATTTGACTAATATTTTGGGAGATGTTCAAACAATCTACTTTATTTACATAGCACATTTAAACAACAATGTTTCCAAAGTGCTGCGCATCATAAAAACAAAAAAACAATAAGTACATAAAACTACAACAATTCTCTAAATGAAACAATAAAGCCAACTAATTAAAAGTACTAAAATCAATAAAAATAAATAAGACACAGAGGACCACACAACTCACGCGGTGTTAATTACAAGTTGTGAGTAATTTTAGAATACAATGGCCTCCCATCGGCCAATCGCGTTGCTATACCCATTATCATAGAATCATCACTGGAGTGGGTTACCTAGCAACAGATAAACAACAGGTCCACGTTGCAATGGTGTCAGATTTCATGTTCAAAAACAGACATGCCAGCTGAGAGGTTATTCAACTGAAAATGCCTGTGGAATTCACCAGGAGAGTAAAGGAATTATCTTTATCTTTATCACATGATCGAGAACATTTTTGTCTTTATTTTGGTGTAAAAAGTGAAATTACATGAAAATATTTACATTTTACCAACGATCTTTTTACCAAAAAAATCTGAATAACCTGAACAAATATGAACAACCTGCAGTTTCTTAAGAGAAGTCAGTGCAATTTTACCAATATTCTACCTGTTAATACATGTTTTGTGTATTTGTAATTGTAATGCACGTCTCTAAATGATAAGTGTTAGTATTGTAGTACTGTTAAAATTGAACTTTTTTTTAATTTTATTTTTGAAGATATTCCAGGTTCATGTTCAGATTTTGATGGAAACTTGGTCAACGTCAGCATTTTCATCAAATAACTGTACTTTTTATCACTGTTATTATTGTCCTGGTCTGGCCCATTTGGGGTCACATTGGTCCGTATGTAATAATAATAACTTTATTTATATAGCACCTTTAAAAACTGGGTTTACGAAGTGCTTTACATACAAGTGAAAGGGCACAACAGCAGGATGCAAAGTGTAAACAAAGATAGAAAAACAACACAATCAAGGAAAACATCTTGTATAAATGAGTAGTTAAAACAGGTTGAAGAAAAATTCATCATCCCAAGGTGACAGCATCACATAAAAGCACGTCTATAAAAGTGTGTTTTAAGAAGTGATTTAAAAGATGTGACGGATTCCGTAAGCCTTATCTCCTCGGGCAGGCTGTTCCAAAGTCGAGGGGCCCTGATGGAGAAGGCGCGGCCACCTTTGGATTTAAGCCTCGACTTTGGAACAGTCAGGAGACCTCCACCCGAGGATCTAAGGCTGTGTACTGGTTCATAGTCGATTATCAATTCAGTTAT
>JAQQZY010000011.1:16570201-16590022 GCA_030068375.1 Ostorhinchus rueppellii
GTGGTTGAAATCGAAATCGCAATATTTGCCAGAGAAATCGCAATACAACTCTTTTCTTGAAATCATTCAGCCCTAGTATTGTCCCAGATAGATGGATGGATGGATGAATTAACAAGTAGTGCCGGGTACAACAAACCCCGCCCCCTTGCAATAACTGCTTAATTATTTAAGTTATAAATAATATGAAATAGTCATAGTTGCCTCGGCTACATCATAATCAAAGCTGTCATTGTAATATGTGACTAAAGTAAAGTGTTCCATTTCACATTCCATTCCCTACTAAACAAGTGGTACCAGGCACAACAAACCCCACCCCCTCACACTCATTGGATCTTATTTTGGCGTGGACCCAGCTGAGGTCAGGATGTCTATGCATGTGCTGATGTCGTCATAGTAATTGCCTTTATGCTGTACATCTGGCAAGTTAGAAGTAAACTGGCTTTATGCACAGCTCCACTTCTTCCTGAACTTCAGCCAGCTCCTTTGTTTCCCGTCTTTGATTATTGGATGAACTGATTAATCCAGGTGTGTCTGGCCATTTACTGAAGTCAGACGCACCTGGATTAATCAATTCGTCCAATAATGAAAGAAAGGAAACAAAGGAGCTGGCTGAAGTTCAGGAAGTAGTGCTGTGCATAAAGCCCGTCGTAAGAAAATAGATGTTTTTATAGAGGTTTGAAATTTCACCCATTACAAGTAAATGGGAGGGGGGGGAAAAAAAGGAGTAAAAAATTCAACTTTGACCTATGTTTACAAAAATAAGATGTATATTCTGGGTCACTGGCAGTCTAGAAACCCCGTTTGGTTTGAATTCAGCCAATAGTTTTGATAAAGTGTTAACAAAAAAGCGGAACCAAAAACAATACTCCTTGCCTCCCCTACATGGAACAGGATGATTAAAAAAAAAAAAAAAAAGTAAAGAATAATATAATTTCATTCACCTCTCTAACTGAAGCCTGGAACGCAGCCCAGGTATATTGACGTACAATTTCAGTGCTTTTTTACTCCACAAAACTGTCAAATCCTAATCAATATTTGTATTTTTCCTCCATTTTAAACTGTGAATTTTAAATAAGTGCGAGATATTTAATAAGTGCGAGATATTTAAAGTTCTAAGTGCGCTGGAAAAATGAACAAAAACACTTATCCATAAGACATTTTCTGCCTCTTTTATCGCCAAAATATGCAGGGAAAAAAAGTCCAGGCAGACATTTTGAGACTGAGGGTTTTAAAAACATGAAAAAAACCACTGTGAAATAAAATACTCGTGTTCTGTAATTCATGTCAACATTTACTGAAACTGTTTTAATTGTATGAAAATAGTAATATAACGGTACTTTCGTTGGAGGATTAAAGATTTACCCTGCGACAAACTAAATCAGAATGAGAATTATCTGATTCTGAAGTCACTGGACTGACAGGTTGCATCAAGTGAGATGCAGATGCTTTCAGAGCTGCAGAATGAACACGAAGCACATGATTCACCTGCTGCAAATGTCACAGGCAGCACAGTTTAGTCCGGTTCAGTCTGTCGCACCTGTGTTTAGTCGCCTTGAGTTTAACAGTGTGAGGCCAAACACTACTCTGCTGTTTAATTCCAAAGGTAATGTAGGTAACGCATAAAGGAGCAGGTGAACGGTGGTTAAGTGGTTGGCTTAAAGGCTTATAGTGTGCAACTCTGGCAAGTAACGCAGTTTTCTTAGTTTTTCTTTCTTTCACGAAATGATTTATTGTGTTTTTCATTGTTTGATAAGAACAAACAACACTGACACATCAAAACAACCCTTGCTATCCTCCACCCTTTCGTTTTTCTTTTTACAATAATGCAGATGGACTTTAATAAAGATTACACACTAATGATGACATTTTGAGTATTATGCTACATTGCTCCTAAATCCCACCAAGTCTTGCACACTGGACCTTTTTAGTTTTATTAAAAAAAAAAAAAAAAAAAAAAAAGTCTGTGGGGTAAGCAAATGTTGCTTGGCTGCAGTGCTTGATTGCATCATTTGGCCAAAAAATATCCATTATAAACTTTCAGCATTTTGTAAATTAAGAAAGATTAGAAAATCTGCATATATCCAGACTTGGACGTCGATTAAATTAATCTGTTATTACCAATCAAAGATGCGACTCTGTTCATACAAATACTGTCACTCTTAAAATTAAAAAAAAAAAAAAATCTCCTTTTTCTTTGCTTATATGTAAACCGTTGTTTCAGCTTGCTCCTGATCTGGCTCAGTATTAACTGGAATATCAGTTTCAATAAAGTGCGGCACACTTTCTTAAAATGACATTACTTTCCAAATGACAAACACGTTTGCCAAGATTATTCTTCTTTTCCCATTTCCCCGAAACAAGCCCCTTTATTTTAATTTTTTTTTAAACTTTCTTGACATTTATTATTTGCAGCACGGTGACTGCTAAACAGTAACTAGCGAAAGAATAGAAAAAGACAAGCTGCATTGTGGGTCGTCTATACATTTTCATACGCCTGCGAATGCAAATCTTCAAAAAGTCCCCGAGGCTTTCTTATTATCGCTGACTAGAATCCACTTGAGCTCTGTCATTACTTACAGTTTAATATATAATACACTGTGTTGCTCAGGAAAGGGGAGGGTAGCGTAAGATCGAGAGCATGAAGACAGAGCAGTGGGGGAGAAAAAAGAAAAAAAATCTAACCTTGCATATTTTCCTCCTTTCCCCATTTTCGGCTGAGCCCTGCCTGCCTGTTCACACTCTCTCTGTCACACACACCTAATCCTAGGAGGGGATTGTCAAGAGTCCTATGCATAATGAAGGTGGATATTTCTCCTCATATAAGTAGGGCGGCTGATATGAATTGTAGCAGTGTGTTGCAGTTAGTGTACCTTCCGCTACAACACAAATAAAGAGGCATATGATATTAAACATGAGCAGCGAAGAAGAAATGTTGGAGCGAGTACACACAGCACTATGAGGGGATTATAGGTATAGGCTAACTGCCCATTCAGCATTGCAGGGAGATGAACCCGGGAGAACTACAGAAGCAACAATCATCCCTCCACCCATACTCCATTATGCTACAGAGCGCAGACTTGATATGTATATCCTCACCCCTAATAAGAGGGACCGATAGGGTGAGCGGGTCACGTGGCAGGGGTGCGGATTTGTACCCCCTGACACCGGCGCTCTTAACAGAAAAGACATTTGGGAGTCAGAGCGTAATGAAAGGGAGGTCAAACGGTGGAGACGGGGGTTCCTCCGAGAAGCGGTTCCAACACGGAGGGATAGGGCGAAAGAAAATCTCACGAGGGGTAACACTCCGATATGAATCTGCTCAGAAAATGAGAGACAACCTCTGACCCCGAGCTGTGTGCAAGCCGCACACTGGCTTTCCATTTCAGAGGTAGAGAGAGATGATTTAAAGCAGTGCAGGGAAATCGAGAGCATCTAAGAGCTTTACTTTCAGGTCCACGGAAAGGCCTGCAAATGTACCCTTTGGAAGCACATTTGAGGCGATCAAAAAGAATATCGGTGGACTAGCGGTGACTGGAACTGACTTGGCGGAGGGAAAAAGCTGTTAAACGCTCCATCTTGTGCCAATCGGATAGAAGGACTGGCTCGTTTTTACCAGGTTCAAGTCAAAAACCTGCCATGTGTTGGTTGTAACCTGTTCACTGAACCAGCCCACTCCTCGTCCAGGTCGATGGAATAATTAGTGGAATCACCTGTGTTAAGGGAGCAGGTTGGAATCCCTGAAGAAGCTGAGATAACCCACCTCTGCTAGTTCTACTCCAGATCAGTGGTTCTCAACTCCAGTCCTGCATGTTTTGGATCGGTCCCTCTTCCAACACACCTGAAGCAATTAATGATCAGCCCATCATCCAGCTCTGCAGAAGCCTGATAATGATGGAATGGCTTCCAGGTGGTGCTGGAAGAGGGACGTATGGAAAACATGCAGGACACTGGGTCATGAGGACTGGAGGTGTTAACCACTGCTCCAGATTATTATTATTATTATAATTATTATTATTAAAATGATCAAGTCATTTTTTTCAGATTTCTTTAGGAAACAGAAAAAACTGAACCATTTGTTTGAATATATGACATTTACTAACAATTTTAATCAAAACATTTTTAAGAGCAGATAGATACTGAAAGAAAAACAACAAGGTCAACATGGAACTGGAAAATGACTTCGACAAATTTTCGAACATGGCAAAATGATTTCGGCAATTATTTTCATAGGGTGACGTTATGGAATGTAGCCGAGTACCAGAGGTGGGTAATCCCAGGTTCATTAAGTCAAAGTCCTGCCACGTATTGGTTCCATCGTATGCGTGTAGTGTTGGTTATGGGTCTGTCTAAGGGGTTGTATGTGACATATTTGGACATGGTGTTTATTCAGTGTGTTGCTTATGTTAGAATGATTGTGTCTGTTATTATTCTTGCCTAACTATATGTTTTTATGTCTCTCTCCTTGTGTGAAGCACTTTGTAACATGTTGTTTTAACAAAAGTGCGATCCAAAGTTTTAGTTACTCACTTACTATTCACTGAACCAGCCCATTTTGATGAGCGCAACTCCTCAACCAGGTAGATGGGATCATTTTTGGAATCACCTGTGTGCAGTGAATAAGTTGGAACCAATACATGGCATGACTTTGAGTGGATGAACCTGGGATTACCCACCTCTGCTAGTTTTACTCCAGATTATGGAATGTACCTCAGTATCATGCATAACCTGTTAAACATAACCCATTCATTTCTACTTGGAATAATTTCAATGTAACACAAACAATGCATTCACCAGTAGAAGCTTCATCCGTATAAAGCTACGCAAGACCCAATTCATAATCATGCTTCATACAATCTTTACTGTTTTTCATCAGTAGAGAAATATTACTCGTACTGTCGGATGTGCTTAGTGTTAGCTTAGCACTGCAAAGTTTGTCTCATTGGTCTGTTTTATTAAATTATTCATGGCATACTGGTCTCAGACTGGCTTTTTTTTTTTTTTTTTTTTTTTTTAAAGATATTTGCCCATTTAAGTGCATGTTGTTTGGACTGTGTTCTGTTTTCGAAAATGGGTTTTGTTGAGCTTCTCGCTGAAATTCCTCTGCGTACGTGGATGTATAGCATGTGTTGCATAGCATTACCACGGTAACACAGATGGAACAACGGCTGCCTGGGTGTGACAGCCTTCATACACCTGCAGAGCTGAAGTGGAGAAAAATACAGCAACTTGAAAATATACACGTTCCCTTGAGACATTTCCACTTGGGCCAAATAAGAAGACCGGCTATAATTAAACAGGAGCTGAAGCTGTTTGGTGCCGTTATGAAAAAGTGAAACCACTTTTGCACTAGAGCAGTAAAAACACGCAGGTTGCATTTGACGCAGTCTGATTTGAGATAGATAATTACAGCTGTCAGTCACATATTCAACCCTCCTACCTGTCTGAAAACACCTGTGATTAGCCACAATCCCCGACAAGGAGCATAAGCAGAACTTCCATTACAATATACTGACAGGCAATGATTACATTTTCACCCAATGATGCCGAAAATGATCAAACGCAACAGCTTTAATCCAATATTTCAGGTACTTTGTGTTTTTCCAACTTTATATTGTTTACCTACATGAGCTAAATTTCAGTCCATTACAGTTTAATAAATTCAATAAAAAAGTATGTACTGCTTCATATCAAAAGGTTTCTCTTCCTTTAGAAGAGGAGATTCTCAGCCTTGTCAATGAACCATTTACCAAAATGCTTACAAACACATACCTGGAACCAGGTGGGTCAATATAACTGAGAAATGTTTGTAGTCCATGGGATATATCTTGCATGCATATTTATTAAACGTTTAAAAAAAAGTTTAATTTTGATTCTTTAAAAATTCCATAATTATTGAATTACAGAAACAATTTCTAAATAAATGATTAATAAATAACTAGATGCACTACAATGTCAGCTCAATAACCATCCAAATTGAATAACAACCACCTTCTAATAAGCTAAACAATAATAAAAGGAGCTTATTGAAAATTATTGTTGATGTTTTTCTTACTGAGTTGAGACGCTCTCGACAGGTATTCGATTTTTGGCAATAGATCAAATTTTATATGGAAAATAAATTGTATCTGTGTCCGAGAAATCACTTTAATCTCAGTTACCCATTCCAAATACACCTCTGAAGGAAGTGTTTAACTGCAAATCACATGACCTGCTCTACATGATGTCATTCCCTCCTGAAGAAAACACAGGTAAGACTCCAACATATGTTCTTTCTCCTCTTTCTTAGTTATTTAATTTAATATAAAGTAGTGTGTGAGTCAAGTGTGTTTTTATCACACTTTTATGTCAGTGTTACGAGCTATCTTTACAAATAACTTTCAATTTTACTCAATTGTATATATGATATTTAGGAGAATCTTTCTGCAAAAACACCATGTGATGTTATGGTTCTGTTGATTTCAGGCCTGAAAACGGCAAAAATGTCAACTCTACGCGTTAACCCTGTTACCCGGTAAAGAAAACTGAAAAAGTCCTTCAATTATATATTGATCCAGGCGTGTTTTTCTGAGCTCATGTAAAGTCGATTTAGCAGAAATACATGTTTCTCACAGGAGTTCGACTTGAAAAACATTATGAACTCGCAAACTACGGTAATCTACCATAGATTAAACTAGCTAAATGAAGCGTAAAGTAGCTAAAGGTGTAAAAAGTAGTTCAAATGAACTCAGCCTTAAATCTCTAATTGAAATTCAGAAGAGTACTTTAGTATATGAGAGATGAAGTGGCAGCAGTATGACTATATTTAGAATAGAGTGCAAATATGTGTCTTTGTTCAGTACATTATGGTTCTAAGGGTGCATCTAGAAATTGCCTACATGCACACTATATGTATAATTTATAAATAAATATCTACAGCAGTAAAATGCAGTATACACATGAATGTGGCCTAACTTTTAAAACCAAAACAACATATATAATGGTAAAATACTGAAAGGGACCATTTTATTGCACAATGACTGCTTGTACTTTTAATACTGGGTCATTATACGAGGTTTTATGAGGACCTTTTACATGTAGCAGAGTACAGCACCAATAAAATTTGCAAATGATAATATAACCGTAATAAACCTATGGAATACAGTGGAAGAAGTAGCCTTTACTTGAGTCAAAATTGCCAACGTTACGCTGTGAAAATACATCCCCAATTCCAAGGAAAAGGTCAGATTATGCCAAATGTAAGACTCTCATGAACCTATATTTTATTAATATGAGAAAGAAAACCTCTCAAAAGCTTAAACCTAGGAGCGGTGCCATTTTAAGAAAAAAATACTTTTTTTTTTTTTTTATGTGATGGCAGCATGCCTTCAAACCTGCATTACTGGGCCAACAAAATGTTGCTCCTAAAAATAAACATATAGGAACATTTTATGACTAATTAGGTAAAATGAGGCTCTTAAAGGGGCAGAGGTTTCACCAGTTCTCAAAAAACTGTGTCTACAAAATGTGGAGCAATTTCAGTAAAATGTTGCTCAGTGTAAAATTGGAAATACTTTGAATATCTCATTATCTACAGTAGATAATAACCAGGCATGATTCTGTAATGGAAATAACAGCAGGGACTCAGGAACAGTTCCAGAAATCATTATCTGTGAATACACTTGGCTGGGCCTTTGACAAACGCAGGTTAAAGCTCTATCCAAACAAGTAAAGAAGAAACTATGCATGATCCTGAAATATCACACTGTCTTCTCTGATCTAAAGCTCATTAAAAATGGAGGCCCAAAGTTGGAAACGGTTCTGTGCTTAGTTGCTTTTTGGAAAACATGGACCTTGAGACTAGAGAGGAGGAACCATCCAGTTTGTTTTCAATGCTCAGTTCAAAAGCCCCCATTGATGATGATGGTATGGGGCTGCATTAGAGTCTGAGCGCATTTGGAAAGGCATCATCAACACTGACACGTATACACAAGTTTAAGAGCAACACATTCTTCATCCAAACTACTGCTGTCGGAGAAGGCCTTGTATATTTCAGTAAGACCACATTAAACCACTTACTGCATCAATTATAACAGCATGATGCTGTAGTAGAAGAGCCCAGGTCCTGAACTGGTTTGAACTCAACACATAAAGAATGCGTAAACACAGATTAATCTATCGTCATGATTAATCTGATAACAAAAAAAGCCAAAAAATTAACGCAATCTGTAGCACAGAAGGACTGTGAATGTCTCTGCCAACGCATTTTGGGCAATTTGTCCAAGTCGAGTTACCATCGCACGTGGAAAAAATGGGTCTGGTAGTGACAGGCAGCAGAACCAACCCATAAAGATGGAAGACGCAAAACAGCACGTTGGCCCTCTGGATGGAAATACAAGGATAAAAAACACAGGACAGAACAGTTGTTTTGTTGAAACTTTTTCATAAACACGTTAAGTGCGTATATATTCCCTTCTTCCTTCAGACAGTTTGCTCATGCAAAATCAAACGCGATCAATATAGATTAAAAATCAATGTTTAACTCATTCACTGCCAGGCGTTTTAGAGCATTTTGACTGATTTCCAAGACTCAGAGAATATAGAGTTCAAGGACTACATAAACATGGCACCCATCAAAATAATGTATAAAGTCACTTCTTTCATGTGGAAAAATTTTTTGTTTCCAGCTTTTTCGGTTCTCAAGTTATTGACCTGAGAACACAGGGTGGTTTTTGCCCAAAAATGCCTGAACGTTAAATATTTCCTCAAAGTTGCGCCAGGTCGTTTCCTCGCAACCCCCCCAATAGAAGCCGATTGACGCCAAAAAACGTCATTGGCAGTGAATGAGTTAATTGTGATTTATCTGATTACACATTTTTATTGTTTGACAGCACTAATATATATACAAGGTTGACTGTTTGATTTTAAAAGTAGCTTGCAAGGTGAAAGTGTCACACAGTCTTACCTTTTTTTTCTAACTAGAGTTTTATTTTTACTATATAATATTAACACCATACATACATTCTGTCGTTGTACATGAATGAATTCTGCTGCTCCTCTTGTACTAGAGTAATTATACTAGTCAGTCATTCGGTAAGTCTTAAACTGTGCCATGTTATATCAGCAGGTCAGTGTTGGAGGTGGCAGTTTCAGCACCATGGACAGAGACTCCCAGGACACCACATAAAAACAGCACTGTTTGCTTCACTGCATCCTTTTACTTAACACACATGAAGAATGAGTAAAATAAATACACAAAGGCAACAAGGAAATTTGTAAACTGAGATGTCCTTCCCAGCCAACCATGATCTGAAGCAATGTCTGTTAATGATGATGTGTGCACAGCAGGACTCCATGTCACTGAGCTTGTAAATGCTCTGTTGCCTAATGTGTCAGCAGTTTGAGCCACATTAACCACACTTAGTTTTATTCCAGGCTCTCCTTTTGGCAAATAACAAAAACAAAGTGTAAATTATTAGCTTGTGCCGTATTTGCTTTTGACAGGCAGTTTCCAGCTGACAGGCCTGACAGTTAAACGACGACGTTTGACTCGGCAACATACATCAGCACATTCAGAAAGAGTTTGCATGTGGAATGTGCGCTCAGCTGCAAGAGGGAGAGGTGGATACGCAGGGTTTTAGTGGTCAGTGTGAAAATACAGCTGAGAAGTCTTTGAGGTGAAAGGCCACATTTTGCAAAAGTTAACCGAAACTGAAAACATGCATTGCCTCTAGCAATTTGTTGCAAGAGCACATCATCTCCCTCTGAATAATCTGCACCCGCATTTATTCATCTCATTTATTTCACTTTAAAATGGATAATTTAGTCATCCAGAGTGTGATGAGGATGGCTTATAATCTGCAAAAATCATTTTGCAACCGTTTTTGGGTGGTGGGAAAAAAAAAAAAAAAGGGAGAAATTACAGCCTTCCACACAGCGGGTGTGTAACTCCAGTGTACAGTGATTGATTGCTTCACTGCAAAGAAATGTAAATGATACACATCGGCATAAAAACATTATTCCATTGTGGGAAACAGGCCATCCAGTCTTTTTATTACAGATTGGGAAAAGTTTACTTGAGAAGTAAAATATCATTTAAAGACAAAACGCATCTATGTGTGAAACAAAAATATCTTAAATTGTAATCTTTTGTTAGAATACTACTAAAACCACTTTTTTTTTCAACTTTAAGATAAAAAAACACATCTGTCTTCTTTCAAGTACTCCGAGCATCTTAGAGAACTCTCAAAGGCTTTGTTGCACCAACACATTGCACATAAATTGTAGTATCTATCACATGAATGCTGTTCTATAGGAAGCGGTCTGCTGACTAAAGCCCAATAGACAAGCCTCTTTCTTCCTCATTCTCATTAGGATGACAGAAATGTCCTTTATGATGACACACATGATCAATTTCCAGGTCATGTGAGGACTGAGAGATTATTTTGCACCTCAAAATATAGCAGTCTGTGCCGCGTACAGATGGGCTCGCATGGGAGAATTTATTAAACTTGGACAGCACACGCTTTCTTTCAGATCGTTCTCATGGCAACACAATTAATTTAACCTCAAATGCGTTTTTTTTTTTTTTCTTTTTTTTTTTTCTTATACCTGGCATGTAACAGTAACACTGACCATTTCTCTCGTGGATTTATTGTCCTGTATCTTAAGCTAATTTTCCACAGTTTTTTGGTTAAATTTAACACACAAGGCTCAGAGAATACGATCACCGGTTCAGCATTTTTTTTTTTTCCCTTTATCCACCACGAGCTCATATTCACGTCATTGTTAGCTGTTGTGAATGGCTGCACGATTGCAAAACCAGCATGTTAGTACACTGGGCTTTGTTGCAACGTGTTCAGTGACTTCAAAGTGCGCCCGGCTATTTTAATCATACATTTAGGGGCTATTGTATCGGCAAAAGAACACGAGGCAAATGCAGGGGTAAAGAGGAGTACGGCACACTGAGAAACCACGGGAAACAGTTGATGAAAAAGACCATGGAAAGTGAGGAGAAGAGATTGTACATTAGTATTCAGCACTTGAAGGGGCCCTTTGAGCCTTTTTCTCGAGTACCCCTCCCTTTTCGCGGTGCCCTGTGTCACAACAAGGAAGTGAGCTGTTAATTGTGCCAGAAATTAGGACTCAGGGATAGTAATCATGTGAAAATGTGCAGACATACAGTATAGTTAAGGAGGCATCCCAAAGCGGCAACGCTTATATTTACATTCGTAGAGAGTTTTGGAGTTTTTCATCCGGTAGTTCCTGCACTTTGACTTTCAAACCTAAATGGGCAACAACTATACTTCGGAACATGCCCAAGGAGGTAACATGCCATCAGTGTCATCTCATACACAAGTCATGATCTGATCTCCCTGACAACCCACTATAAATATTATATATCAAGCCTGCAGGAAGACGGCCCCGTATATCTAATTGCTATTGCTGCCACAGAGTGCTCTTGTAGCTACCAAAAGCTATTTACTGCCCAGTGGCTGAAAGTGACAATGCCAGTATTTATTTGTTCGAAAAATAATATATGCTATGTATTTTTTTCATTGCAACACAACACATCAACATGACAGTGAGGAGCTGCTGGAGTCCCTTTAGATTAAAAAAAAAAAAAAAAAAAAAAAAAAAAAAAGATGGCCTCAGGATGGTAAGAATTTGCATTGTGTGCTTCTTTAGGAATGGAAGGCATCACATTTAAAAAAATAAATAAAATAAAATAGGAGATGTTTGCACAGAGGATGCCAGACTGAACATATGACATACCAGATGTACAAACCTTGAGGGTAAAATACTCCATATACCTATCAATTTTGCATCAGTTTGAAGCCATGGATATTTGAATCACGACTGAAAAGAGGGAAAATAAACATGTAAACATCCATTTGTGTGACGTTAACATGCTGCATGCTGGTTACGACCATCGCGTCGCAACAAAAAGGTTGCCACGTTTCCACTTTCCCTTGCAATTCAATACGTGTATGCTAGGTTAACTCTCTTTTCAGTGCCACTGACCAAGTTGCGGGCCACTTGGAAAATAAAATTAACAGAATGGAAATATACAAAAGTGCAAACAGTTTCATGTATTTCTCTTCATCTGTATTGGTAATGCTAAGAAGGTGTAGGACAATAAATAGTGTTTTTGGCATGTTGCGTCGCAGCCTAGGGGTTTACTGGGATGTATATAATGTGCTCACTTTTGTTCACTACTAACTCCCAAGTTGCACAGACCAGACCGAAACAAAACTGAATTTCACAATATTTATTATGAATTAACTAAAGGAGGGTAGGAGAAGGTACGGTTAAAAGAACAAATAAAAGTTCTTCATCAAAAGGCAAAACTAAATACTCTATTCTCAAAACAAAATAGGGAAAACAAAATACAATATTCTAATCTAAACTCCCTAAACGAAAAAAAAAAAACAGGAGAAAAAGGCAAACAAAAGAGCCGCCCTCTGCTACGAGAACAACACACACCATCAAAACTAACATCAAAACTCTATATATCCTATTTACAAATTCTCAAACAAATACACAATGTCTGGAAGCGAAAACACACACTGACGGGTTGGTGAGAGCGAGAAACTGGAACTGATGCCACTTTTAAATGATGAACCATCAGGCTCCTCCAATCCGCTGCCACTTCCTGAAAAGAAGATGAAACAAAAAACACAGCACCCCTACAGGAGTGGGGGGAGAAACGCACACTATACAGAAAATAAACAAATTATAACCTCGGGTCAAAAAAGGCAAAATACAATGAACTCATATTTACCAGCTGACTTGTGTTTTAGTTAAACCATTTTATCAGCGTAATGGCATGATGTTCATATCTAGTTGGCTTTATATAATATGTTAGGACTCAAGCGTCTAAACTTGTGGTGCCAGTCACAACAAACCCCGCCCCTCGCACATGTATCTCATTTTGGCATTGATCAGCTGATGTCGTCATGTCTACGCATGTCGTGATGTCAACATATCAATTGCCTCTATATATGTGGCAAGTTTGAAATAAATTGAAAAAAAAAAAAAAAGATTATTTTCGACATTTAGGAGAAAAATACTGAAGGAATTCTTTTTAAAAAATGTGAAGTTTGACTATTCTATTCTGGGTCACTGGCAATCTATAAACCCAATTTAGCATGAATTCAACCAGTTGTTTTGGTCTGGCAAACAAACTGAACCGAACAGCCCCCCTTTGCCTCCCTCTGGGGTAATAATTACCAGGTAAAATATTCCTACAGTTGAGTTGACTGAACATTGACAGCAGCTGTGAAGAAGCATGACTGGATGGAGGTGTTGGCAGCACTGTGTTCACATACTGTACCAATACTCGACTCTTTTCCAGCAGCTACAAACAAACTAAGATGCACAGTTATCTTAAACTGCTAAAAATAACTGGTGGGCAACAGAAGAAAGCCTTGTTGTACCCTTGAGGTGGGCGTTTCTATATGTATGTGAAGATATGTGGAAAGAATTGTTGCAGTCTGGCTACACTTGAATTGAAACTGTTCGAGTTTAAGTTCAGAAACTTATAGAAATAGCACTTCCAGTCACTGTTAGTCACTGCTGAGCACTACCAGGGAGAAAGCATTTATTTTTTCCTCTTTCATTTCTAATATGTTGGTTTGTACTATTATTCTTTTGCTTCTGGCATATGACCTTCTCTGGCCTTATGTAATACAAATAAGGAGAATTATGTGGCGTTTTGTTGATGCACCATTGTGACATGTCCACAGACAGACGTTAGATAATCCTGTGTGTATGAGAGATTTCATCAGACACAAATGACAGAGAAGTGCATTGTGTGTGGAGTCGGCGTCCTACATGTTTAAGCTGCCGAACTCCTTTCAGCTTTCCGAGTCAGAATTTTGACTTCAAGGCCGTTCCAGTTGAAATTTCCATCTTTGAACTTTGAGAATTCACACCACATGAATTCAGAATGTCTGCATGTACAGGCCCACAAACTCCCAAAACAGAGAAGTATGCCTAAGTTCTGTGTGCAGCAAAACAGAAGGTGCAGTACAGTCCTACTGCGTTGCATCCCCAAACATCCCCCGGGTGCCTTTCTAAGTGGCTGATCTTTTCATGTGGCTTTGTTCAAGTGGCTTTGTTTTCAGTTTACTGCAGTGAAGAGCACACCAGGTAACACACTTCCTCCAGACACCTTGATTTGCCAAGATACCATGACAACCTGGAAATGGAAGGAAGGAACTGTGGTGTTTGTGTGTGCTCAGGGATATGACTGTGTCACACCAGGAGGTGAAGGGAGGTTATGCTTTTGGCAGGTAATTAGCATTTGGATTTGAGATTTAATTAGGGAAGTGTGAGCTCTTCAGGTGACAATTTCAACAAAGTTTTTGCTGATGAATGGGAGTGATTGATGAGCAGATGGGCAAAAAAAAAAAAAAAAAAGCAGTGAAGCAGAAGGCTGCACTTTGTAAAATCTCAATCATTAACTGGACCAATAAAAAATGTGATTTGCTTTGTTTTGTGGAAGTGTAGAGTGGGATAAATCTAAATATAAACCAGTCTTATAGACCTTTCCATTAATCAACCAAAGTTTTTCTTTTTGCTCTTGATACATGTGAGTGATATTGAGTTTAAGACTATTATGGAGTTGAAAACCAAAACATGCTCGCACAGGAGTAAACAAGGCTCCGCTTAATGAACTGTTCATTGTGTTAGCTCTCTGCTAACAGCAACATGAACCTCTATGGACCCATTAACAGTAACGGCAAAATGTTTTTTATATTTTTAATAATTTATAAGCAGAAATTGTTACATTCCTGGTATCAATTCAGTAAATTAAGGGTACAAATTGCTAATATATGCAAACTGATGAGAAAAGTACCTCTAATAAATGCATACTGTAGCTTCGTAATAAGCAAACTCTAGTGAGGCGAAGAGAGAAAAAAAAAACTGGGCCAAATCAAACCTTTATTCAAATGTGAAAACTACAAGGAAAATGGACAATAGATGCAATAAAAAAAAAAACGTATATCAATGCTCTGGGCTAAAGAAGCTCATAAAGAGAGCAGTGACTTAAAATGTGGGCTACTGTGTTTTTTCTGAAGTAATGAGAGCTGTAATATTGCTGATGAAATCGAGACCCCACGGGCTGGAATTCAGAAAGAGAAAGCATAAAAGCCTTTGATTACAATGCCACCGGCTTTTCTCATAATGCAATAACCTATAATGCCACTGAAATCAGGTAGATTTTATATTCGTGGCAGCTTTTCTGCAAGAAGGGGTCACGCAGGCTCAAATGGTACCATTAGGATGCCGTTGAAAATTAAAACTCACTGTGGGGTTTGTCTTGTTTAAATGCCAAGCTGTAGTCGTGTGCATCAAGCCCATTTTCTTGCCATAAAAAGCGATTGAGAAAAGCCAGTCACAGGCTGTAGCGGTGAGAGAAGGGGGAGAGGATTGTCTTCTCTCCCACACACAGTGGCCTAGCCGCTACACTGAATTAGACGTGGAATGAGATGTTTTGTTGGTGTTATTATGCTCACATTACGCGGATTGCTAGATCTCCCCCACTGGGTCCAGTGGGCTTAGTGCCTGAGAGAGGGGAGGGAAAAGAGGGAGATAGGAAAGAGAGAAAGAAAACCTGCCAGAAAACAACCGCCTGGCAAAATGACAGATTGTTTGGGTTTGTTTAGGCAAGTGAAGGAGGGAAAGGAGCAGGATTGGGTATGGAGATGGAGGGAAATTGGAGTAATCAGGTCCTAATGTGCTTGGGCTTGCAAACATCTTTGGCCCAATTACATTGAGAGAAATAAAAAAATAAAATGTCAAAGCTCCTCACTACTTCTCCCTAAAACATTAAGATGATTAAGCCTCTTCAGTGGTGGGGAAAAAACAGTGGCCCTTGAAATAATCGGTAGCAGTTGAGACATGGTCTTGGAATATTAATTGCAGCTTGAGCGGCCAGGGTTTCAGTTTTGTAGGCACACAGCTGTGAAGCTTTTTTTCTTTTTTCCTTCCTCATTTCCTTGCTCGGCTGTTTGTTGTCTGTGCGTGATTAATTCTGGCTTCCTTACCATTGCATTTTTTCCAAAAAGCCTGTTTTGTTTTAATAGCCATTATATTCATATATGCAAATATTCTCCAGAGTGGAAACTGATATGATTTAACTGAAATGTCTGGAATTAAACTCAGGTTTCCTCTGATTAATAGCTAATCAAAGGTGTGTAATGGCTTTTGGATGACTCGGGTGGCGTTACATGAGAACAGCGTGTTCAGAGCATGTCTGCATTATTGGATGGAGACTGAGAACACTGATGTGCACAGAGGTGGTGTCCGACATAATGAACTTGATTCAATGCAGCATCTGTCATGTCACTCAATATTTAATCAACACAGACTTCAAATAATGACTTTGTCATGCAGCACAGAAGCAGCTACTGGGATTTGTTCTCAGCAGGGACCGTCACATTTGGTAGTATTCCTTCCACCCAGTGACTTTGCGGAAATAGAACCCTGTCTCAGCGAGACTGGTTATGAGTCCGATTACTCCTGAGCAATCACATCTAAAGCAGGAGATTGTGCATTTATGACAGACTGCACCACAGAAAAAGACCAGACAATTATTTTTTTATGATTATACCGTCATGGTCGTTGTGAATGATAATCACCATCCAAGGTGAAAGAGGTGTTTTCTGAGAAATGGAAACTAGAGCCACTCACTGTGTAGTCACTTCCCCTGGAAAACAACTTAATTGTGATATACATACAGGACCCAGCCTCCCCTCTCATTACACTGAACACTTAACTTCTGTTCCTGATAGATATAAAAGGTCTGTGCAAGGCCTAAGTGTGGCTGTGCAGTCTGAGAGCAAACGCCTGAAAAATGGGAAGGAGGTGGCAGCTGGCTGGCATTGAGTCTGTTAGTTAATTGGAAGCCATGCAGGCTTGCTCGTAACTTACCTGAGATTCCCATCGACAGACCTATCCTTCAGCAGGGGGGAGGGGGCAGGCGTCCGGATGCCCCGATCGATGACTGCCATCTTTTACGCTGCAGGAGGGCAGGGCCCACAGTGACCAAGACCGTGAGAGTGAAATTATTGCTATTTGCACGCAAGAGAGCAGTGATAGGAGGAGGTGGAGGGGAGGGGGGTGTGTGTTGGGGGAGATGGACACCGGTGAGAGGGTGAGAGGCCCCTCCTTGAAAAATCAATGCAAGGCAAATTTATTTGTGTAGCACCATTCAGACACAAGGCAATTCGAAGTCCTTTACAAAGGCATAGAAACATAAAATTGCCTTGGACAATAGCAGAATACAACATTAAACAAAAGGAAAGTGCAGAAAAGATCCTCCACTCCAGTGGAAACCAGCGCCCCTGGGGTTACCTGCCTTTTTGTGAGCGCAGTTCGCTACTTGCTCCCCCGGAGACTCAAAGAATCCCAAAAGCTCAACCGGTTGTTAACAGCTTCTCTGCGAACAGCGGGTTAACCCTGCTGTCCTGGGTCTGAAAAACCTGGAAGCCCAATCTGGTTGTTCCTCCTGCACAAAGTGTGAAACCCTGGCAGCGGCCCCAACTGCCTGCTAACGTCTTTAAACCTGGTATACCACACACTTTGACTAATGACTGGTGAGCGCTGCCATACAGGTTTTGTTGGCCCTATGAATACATGTGCTGTCAGACTTTAACTAGTGTTTTTCAACCTTGGGGTCGGGACTCCATGTGGGGTCACCTGGAATTCAAAGGGTTTCTAGTAAGTGATAAAAATAAAATAAAACCTTACTAATGAAATAATATATATGGTGAGATAAAGACAATCCCAAACTGAAGCCCTGTGGTACTGTTTGTCAGATGTTCACTGTGGTCAGTTTCAGATGCTGCAGCTCTTTCATAATTCATAGTTTAGTTATTGTTTGTTCAGTATTAATTGTCAGGCTTGTAAATAAAAGCTGGACTGACTGAACATATCCTGACCAAGGAAAATGCAATTCTCACTTTGTGCAGTAATCTGAACCTGAATTTTCTGCCTCCGTCCATTATAATATACATTACATAGCCTGAATGTCATGTAAAATTAACCTTTATTTGCAACATAGTATAACAGACTATTACATGAAAAACAAATTAATTATAGCAAAAAAAAAAGTCTTTGTTTTGAATGTTTGGGGTCACCAGAGTTTTGAGACTTTAAAATGGGGGCACGAGCCAAAAAAGTTTGGGAACCACTGCCTTAAACGAAAACGAGCAACAAACAACTACTGAAATCCTCTCATACATGTAACGTCTCCCAAAGAGTCTCTAATTGACAAACTGCTCAAATGACTGGTAAGGGATTGCTTTCACCGTCGTATATTTCTTCATATTGTCTTGTTTTGCTTTGCATACGCTCCTGTGTTTGTGGAGTTTGTGTTGAAATCTGAGCTGCAATGAAAATCAACAAACCTGTGTCTAATGTAAGATGGCGAGTTTGGTTTCTGTTCCTGGAAATTGTTAGGTCAATAAACACTAAGTATAGGTTTCAAAGCCTTATAACCTCTCCAGCAATATCAATTCCTTTGCATTTTTTCTCCTCTTTTGATGTATATATATATATATATATATAAATGTGGATAAACTAACCCTGATGTTATATCTATAGTCGTGCAGTAAAAATCAGTTTTATTTTCCATGTTGATTTGCACTGAGCTTTCTGTAACACTTCAAATATAGTAGGAAACTATTGCACATCAAGAGTTGGAGCAGGTGCTGCTCAACTGGAAGGAGATGAAAAAGTTAGAGGAGTTGCACTCTGGCTGCAGATGTGTATTCTCCACCTCATTTTAATGCCGAACACAACATTTTTTCCCCTTTTTGTGCCACATCAAAAAACATGGTGCTTTTAAAAAAATACTTAAATAGATTATACTTAAAGTGTGCACTTTAAAAATCTCCTTGCCCTTAACAAACCCTGCTTTTTGATGTCATAAATGTGGAATAGACCGTTTGTCCACATCAGGGGTGTCCAACTCATTTTAGTTGAGTTCCACGTACAGCCTAATATGGTATAAAGTGGGCGGGACCGGTGAAATAATTTAAATAATGAGGATGATAACTTTTGAGTGAAAATAATTAAGTTCCATAATGAAAATGTTTATATCAGTGAATTATACTTAAACATAACATGAATAAATGAGAACAACCTGAAATTTCTAAAGTAAAATAAGTGCAATGTTAACAATATGTCGCCTTTGTTCATCATTTATACATGTGCAACTTACAAATACACAAAACATTAAACAGGTAGAATATTATTAAAATAACACATACTTTTCTTAAGAGATTTCAGGTTATTCTTTATATATATATATATATATATATATATATATGGCAAGTCTGTAAATGTAAACATTTTGTGTAGTTTTCCTTTTTTTTAACATTAAAACAAAGATAAATTTGCCGTTTTCATGATTTGTAGGTCATGATGATAGTATTTTCCTGATCTGATCCACTTTACATTGAATTGACCGAAAATAATTTCAACCCTTTCATGAATGAATTATAAGAAAGTTAATCAAGAGTGTTTTTATTCCTCTTTATGCATGAAAAAAACCAATGTGATTGAAAAAATTCTTTTATGAACGTACTTTTTATGGAGTTGCAAAAATGTCCACTCAGCTGGACACCATGTGTTTAATTTTTGAAGCAAAGCATTTATTGAAATACTGCATGAGAACTATGAAATAAAAAGACTTTAATGGGTTACACATAAAAAAAAAAATTGGTTGAGTTGAGTGAACCAAATTAATTCATTCACTGCCAGGCATTTTAGAGCATTTTGACTGATTTTCAAGACTCACAGAATATCCAGTTCTAGGACGACATAAACATG
>JAQQZY010000011.1:16594844-16663086 GCA_030068375.1 Ostorhinchus rueppellii
TTAACAGGAAGAAACCTGGAGCAGACCCCGACTCTGGGAGATAGAGGTTTGACATGACCAGTTGGGGTTAAAAATGGGGAGGGGGGGGCACATGGATGCACAGCCAACTGACCTATAACTGTTAAAAACTACAACTGCTGTTGCTAGTGTTTGTGTTGTGGGGCACAGTGAGCCATATTTGATCCACAGACCAACCCACAGCTTGTGTGACGCAGATGCATTCAACAGCCATTATTCTCTACCAGGTCATATTTGACCCATAACACCACAAATGTCACTTTGGGGTTTTTTTTTGTTTTTTGTTTTTTTTTTAGACCTTTAGAATTGACTAAAATGGTGAAAATTAATTTTGTTGTGTTAAAATAGTTGTCTGAAGATTCAATGAAGCCTCGTTCCAGTACAAAAAAGTAAATGTTACTTTTTACACACTTAAACTTCTCTGCTTGGTCAATTTGACCTGTAACATAACTGTAGTTACATTACTGTAGTTTTATACAGGAATGCAAGATAATAACTGGAATTGTGCAACTTCATAAAAATTATAATTTTCTGCTGCATTTTCCTTTGCATTAAACTTGAAAATGTATGGATGGCAACAATAGTTCTGTTTAAGCATTAAAGATATGGTTTTGATAAAAATATGTTGCATATACTGGTGGATTAACCATTCTAGAAACATAAAGACATTTAGTTAATCAGAAATACTATTAAATTATGGCAGCAGTGGCAAACACCTTGTACTGGGTGGAGCTGGAAGAATACATTTGTTAAACACTGTATGTTGCCCCATAACAGGTTCATAATCAATCAATAATATTTTCACAGTTGCTTAACTCTAAAACAATAAGTATTAAGCATTTTAACTGCATGTTGGAGTTCAGAACTTGGACCCAGAGCTGATGGAGTTCCAGTAATCCATCATTGTCATTTTGCCAACAGCAGGTAAAAAAAAACCCACTTTATTCAAACTCTAAGTTAATATGGACTGAAACTCAACACTTTAGTGCAAAAACTTACTAAAGCATCATTATAAACAGCCTGAAATGGCTCGCCTATTCTAGTAACAGTAACGCTAAAACCCATAGATTAATCCAGTGCTGCATGTAGAATGGATAAATAGACATGAGCTCAGTGGAAAAGGTTAATTTTTTAGTGGCGGACTGTAAAATGGGGCAAAGTGAGACATAGCTACAATGAAACACAAGCCGAAGTAAGTCCATTTTATGTGCATTTTTCATTCCATCTTAACATTTTTTTTTCGTAACATCTGTGTTTGATTGTGATTCTTGACTGTCCATACGCGGCACAGGCCCACAACCCCCCCCCAGGGAAGGTATCTGGGAGCCATAGGGAGTTGGCTTTCCTTTCAGCCTCATTAGGAAAGGTTATGACAGAAGCTGAAGCAAACCGTACGGGTTTCTAACAGCGAATGAATGAAGTTTCATCTGGAAGGAGGCACTCGTAGTGGTGTACACACACTGAATACCTCCTCTAACATACAGTTCCGTTCTCCTGGCACAGCTCCGTTAGACAAACACAGACTCGCAGCTGAGGTGGCAAACACAAAGCTTCCTGGATCCAACGGTGGAGAGCTGAAGGCTTTATGGCAGAGTCGTGTTTGTTTTTCTTTACCTACTGTTCCCTGCTGTTTTTGATAGTGATAAAATCCACGAGTTGTACGACAGAACTCGGCGTGAAAAATTCATACGCTGCAAGAAGCAAAAAAATAAATAAAAAAATCACTAAAACTTCATGAAACCGCAAAACCATGTGATTTTTTATTTTTTTTGTTTTGTTTTGTTTTCCTTCAGCACATACGAGTAGAAGCGTCTGTCACAGTGAAACAGGCTGCAATGCCGATAACCTGCTGCTGATCAAAGCCTGGTGTAAAATACCCCATCTGTCAACCTCTGGATTATTTTTAAGGGTATATCAGAGATCAAACAGCAACGATGTTCATTACTGTATTATTGCACCGCTTTGGAGGCGAGGCAAAGTTTTAAAATAGGCTGGAGTTTCTCAAGACACTCATTTTTTTTTAACCCATGAAGATCCAAACAACCACTGGCGACCAAAACCATCTACTGATCTGAACTGATTCATACCTGTTCATCCACTAATCCGATCAATACACGTCAATAATTGGTGTCGAATACGGTTTGTCGTCTTGTCGTGGTCATCAGATATGACCCATTTGGACGTTCAGGGGCTCCGTAGTGAACGTGGAAACACCGTCATCTTCTACAACATTCATTCACCAGTAAAACCCAGAGAGTTGGATCGAGGACAGTGGACGGAGACACTAGTTTTATGTGAAATTATTGATAGATTCGCTGTAAATGTCACTTTTTCTTCAGCTCTTTTCTGTTTTGATAAATTAACCCTTTGAATTTACTGAGTTTTCATGAACATTTACATGATCAGGTAATTAAATATAGGGGAAAATACATGATTTACATTGAATAATGCAAAAATACTGAAGGTAATCTTACAAGAAATAGCAATAAATCAAGCTTATTAACATTGTGACTCAGTTACATCATATGGAGTAGATAATTTATAATCTGAGGCTACAAAAGGAAATAGAATAGAATAGAAGCTTTATAGCACGTGCCGCTCCCATATAAAAAAAACACAAATAACGTTCAAACTCCACTCTTCCCACTCGCATTCATCAAACACATCAGTATTAAAATAGTTCTGTATGAAATTGCACAATATAAAAAGTGCTTCTGTATAAAAGTGCAGCTATGTAATTAAACTGTTCTGAAAGTGCCACCGTATAAAAGTCCTCTTGGTTGGATTTTGAACCCTTGTTTGGTGTTGATGTTTGTTATTCACCCAGTGTTTGTGGGTGCGGTGGAGCCACTGCATTTGTGGGTTTTTGAGTCGACATAAGCAATTTTATGTTAAAATACTCAACGAACGTTTACTTCATCCTAATTACAAGCAATAAATATGTGCATGCATGTTTAATATTTGCATATGTTGGTCACATGTATGAATTAAAGTGCTTCTCTTTTTTTTTTTTTATAAAATGTACAATTAAGATATGACAAGAAAAAACGACTGATTAAAAAATATATACATAAAAAAAAGAAAAAAGGAGCTTATGACATCCTGTGTTTTGTTTTTTGTTTTTTGTTTTTTTCCCCTGTTGATACTTTTTTTTGTTTTGGTCTTGTTTGATGCATATGCTACAGTATGTGTGTATTTAAGTCATCTTCTATTTCCCCTTTCAGGAACTTATAGTTATGCATTGCATTGTACCCTGTTTGAAATGTATTTATTTTGAAACATCCCAGCTAAAAAAACAAGCAAACAAACCAACAACAACAAAAAAAAATTCCTTAACATTGTTAATTGTTATTAATCTTTATAATTTTATTTTATATTACATTTTAATAAAAAAATGAATATGGGTCCCACAGACCCAAACACCATACAAGGGTTAAAGGAGGAGAAGGACATTGGAAAAAGTGGACCCTCTTTTTAGCTCAGTAACTTGAAAAATACTACAAAAATACTAAGATATACATTTACACTGTGTGAGAATTATTATTATTATTAAAGATTTATTTATGTACTCATTATTTTCCCTATGTGTGTTGACTCCCTGACCCTGCTGGTGGTGTTATGCATGTTTAAATATACTTGTTGTAAATGAATAAAATAGTTATAAATCGCTTAAAAAAGGTTAAATAGATGGAAAAGTTCATTTAGGAACCGCCCGAGATGTAGCACTGGGTCTTTATGAGCTGAAGATTTTCTGGAGTAAACATGGAGGTTCTCACACATTCCTTCCTTGCCCTTGGTTTGTAAAAGTACAGTACATAGTGGCCCTTAAGAGACCTTGAAATTCAAGCGAAAAGCTGAATAAAAGATGCAAAAGCAACCACACACCAATAATGTGGTTGCGTACTCTTCTTTGAGACGTGTGAATAATTCATTCACGCCGCAATATATTCCTTCCTATTTCTTGTCTCATCTTTGTTCTCTTTTCTTCTCCCCGCATGCATCTTCTATCTCTCTTTTGTTCTTAATTTCCCCGACTTCCCGACGCCCATTTCCAAACATCTTATCTCCGCGGTTCCAGGTCCTCGATGGCCGCCTCGGACGCAGCCGCCGTTCGTCAGACACAAGCGCGTGATTATGATGCACGAGGAAGCCCGTGGAAGTACACAATTACACAACCCCTCATTTCAATATTAGCACTCATCACACTCAAACTTCAGACTTGGCATTCTTGGCATAACTGAATGAATATTTCATCATTTCATTGGCAGTGAGTGAAACGAGGAAATGAAAGCGTTTTAGCCCTTGTTATAAGCTTGTTGCAGAGAATGGACGGCGAGGAAAACAAAGAATGCATATGTAATTAGAGGGAGGGGTTGCCAAAATGGCTCTGTGTGGAGAATGCAGCAGCGGGCTGAGGCATTAACACAGACATTGTCATTGGCAGGCTCATATCGATCTGTAAGCCGGCCCTGTGTAACCCAACCGCCAGTGGAATGTAGCGGCATGCTTTCTCTCTGTCGGAAGGTGTAAGTATAGACAATTTGTCTGAGCTCGGCAAAACACCTGGAGCAGTTATGGGTATTATACTATTAGCACTGCGAATCCAACAGTCTTTGTATCCGAACGGGGTGAGGAATGAAGATTATTCCAATGGTGTCATAACAGTTTAATAAGAAATGCAGTATAAACGCCACTAAATAGACACTTTCCCTTTTCGCTTTTTGTTTTTTTTTCTGCACGTTAGTTTTGGTGCTGGCGTTCTGACTGACTGCCTTAATTATTAACACTTTTGGCAGGTTGGCTCATTCTCCTTATAATCCTAATTATCTTTACATGTCTATTAAATTAATAGCTAGTCACAAACCTTCAGATTGAGCTCGGCAATTATGAAAGACGGGAACCCATTAAGGCATTTTGACAATCGGCGCTAAATCACATCGTGTGCTCGTGATGTGCAGAGCTGGCCACAATTCTGACAGTTATTCGCTAATGATGCAATCTAATGGCCGCTACATTACAGATACACCTCTGGAAAAAAATGTAAAAACCGGGCAGGAAATGGCATTTACTCATTAGGAGTCAGCTCTCTTCGCCTCAGTCCTTGTTTTTTTAATCCCTGCTTCTGGCTTTTGTTGTTGCTGTTAGCCAACAGTAGCAGCTGGGGAAAAAACTTCAGCCTCAGCAGCTTAACCGCTTCCCCTTCCAGCTGTTTTTCATTTCTGCCTGAAACTATTTGGATCGTACGCCGTATCTCGCATGATTGATTAATGAACCGGTTATTGTGATTGCATGTGATAGGATGCAAAAGCCCTGATGACATTAGCATTTTTACAGCCACGATTTAGAAACAGCAGGTGTAATTCACTTTAATTATTTATTATCTCCACCAAGGAGATGTTTTCACCTGGGTCTGTTTGTTTATTTGTTTGCCAGCAGCATGATGGGAAGTGTAATGTGCCCGTTTTCATGAAACTTTGGTGCAAGTGGGGGAACGGTCGGATCAAATAGGAGCCCGTGACTGTAAATTTGGGAAAGATTTCGGGATATCGCACTGATTGTTTTTGATACCGGACAAAAGGAAAGTCGCCCCGAGAAATAAAATCATCTTAAAAGTGTACATTCTGCGTACTGTACCTTAAAGCTCCCATGCTCTACCGAAGAAAGAGGTTGTTTTCTAGACGCAGATTTTAGATTATATCCATACTCGTCTCATTTTCAGATACAAATCCTCCAAGGAATCAGGAAACATATCCAGGCCTGCCCCTTCTGCAGTCATACAAGCATTAGTTAGTAAGACACTCAAACTTAGACTGTACTTAGAGGGATGTTGAGCAGGAAAGTATGCACTGACACTAAAAGATGCTCCTCAGGGGGTGGAATACAAGCCTTCACCTCTCATTCATCATCGTCGACCATAGATCATGGTCTGAAACATGTATGCAGCACTTACCTCTGGGCATGGCCGCCCACTCTAATGGTAGATACAGCAGCTGCATATGTACTGCTCAGCTTCTCCAAGTGTTTTGGATGATCTCAATCACTGCATATTTAACTTGATGTGTATCTCTATAGGCGCTTCACGGATAAATGTGTGGATGTGTATGGATGCAGGTGTGTATGGGTTTACATGTGTATATATATATATATTTATGTGTGTGTGTGTGGTTGTGTATTCGTTCATTCGTTCATGTTTGGAATCCAGTTTATCCTCACTAGGGTCATGGGGGTCCCCGGAACCTAACCCAGATACTTATGGAAAAAAGGCGGGGTACACCCTGGACATGTCACCAGTTCATCACAGACTATCACTCTCACATTCACACCTATGAGCAATTTAGATTAACCCATTAACCTATCAGTGCATGTCTTTGGATGGTGGGAGGAGCCAAAGTACCTGCAGAAAACCCACACAGACACGGGGAGAACATGCAAACTCCACAAAGAAAGGTCCCACCCGAGACTGCTGTTGGAATTGAACCCAGGACCTTCTTGCTGTGAGGCACTATATGTAGAAATATATACATTTATATCATTTTTATTTGTATATATTGTAATTGTTTTTCTCAGTTTTTGTTTTTACCATTCCAATGACAAGCTTTCTGCATCAAAATGTCAGAATGTGCTCCAGTTAATGTATGTTATTTGACAATAAAGTTTCTATTCTACCTTCTGCATATGTGCTTTTAAATGTCCACATCTTAGTTCACATTAACATCTTGTACCTTTCTTTAAATGAGTTCTGTGTGGCATTGATGTTCCAAAATCTCACCAGCAGGGGTCAGTCTAATACCAGAACACACCAAAGACTATCAAAACCAGGAACAAATCAATACTACAGCGACGCTACAACTCACAGCTGCTTATTTTGACAGTTAATCAAAAATAAGAATACAAATCGCCTCCGTTTTCTGTACAATTTGTGTTGTCAATGGCTGAACTGAAGATCTGTTTGGAATCGAACGGTGTCCGATGTCGCAGTTTATTCTGAACTGTAGATCAACAAAGGGCAACTTAGCAAAGATAACGTCACATGATAACTTGAAACCTACAAAAATGCTGCCATTTCAGCGTCAAACTCCATTCTTTTCGTTGCTAGCTGTGTCCAGTGGTGAAAACGACAACAGATCATCTTAGTTTCATCATTAGTCGCTTTTCTATCGATCCTCAAATATAGCTAAAAAATTTACCTCCATTGGAAAAATGACAATTTCGCCTAAACTCATTGTTCGATAAAAAGTTTCTGCACTGGCAAGAGGTGGTTTTTCAAGCATTGCGAAATGAGTTTACTCTGCAAAACTGCGATGGAAAGAGGTGGTTTTTCACAAGTAGAATTGTGTGAATTAAAAAAAATGGATGTAGACGGACATTACAACAAGTGAAGAAGAGTTTTTAAAGGAAACATGGTGTAGTATGTGAGGATACGCCAGGAAACTGAAAATTTAGTCAAGAATAGAGGAGTAATATATAATATCTGTAAATCTACATAATATTTTCGTTGGTCACCATGTTTATAGAATGACCTGTGGTGTCATCTCAGGATAAAAAAGAAAAAAACCCCGACATTACAGCCTTGTTTTTTCGACATTTAATAAATATCGGTAAAGTTTTACGCATAAGCCTAATGGAAAAGCGACTACTTTTACTGACTCTAAAAGTTGTTTCTGAACAGTTCTCATTCCATCTGCTCTGTTCTGATGCTTTGGTCAAAGACCTTGTGGTGTTGCTTGCCTAAACATGAGCAGAATGACTCACCGCTCCCTCTGGTGGTCACATTAAATCTCCCCTTCCAACAGTTTCCATGTATTCTCTACAGTCCAATACTTTGACACCATTAGCAGAACTTAACAGCCTTTTATTCTAAACACATAATTAAAAGTGTAAGCCTGTATATAACTCAGACTGTGTTTCAAGCTTCCTCGTTATCCCTCATCTTAAGCAAACATAGCATGTTTTGCCCCTCCACATTCAGGTTCAAGGAACAGTGGCATCACCTGAGCTGTGACGAACACATCTGGTATGTGAACAGTTCCCAGAGCAGCTGCAGAAACATCACACTTCCACTACTGTCAGCGGTAAAGAAATAGAAACCTCCCTTAAATATGGAAAACAACTTATTTCTAACAGCCTAATCTGTTCACATACAGTATATTGAAGGTAAAATTGTGAGCTCACACTAAATGAGCCGTATTTATTGCTTGTTAAAGTGCTCTATACAGTGCACTTCCTTCTAGCTACACTGAGCCACAGCACAAAAAAGGTATTTTCAAGGCACACAAAGCAACACAATTCCCTGCACAATTTTCACAATAACTATCCAATTTCATCCCACTGTTAGCCACTGATGCCCAAGGACACGTAACCTGTCCTGCTCACACCTATCACTCTTTGCCCAGTGCAGGCAGTAGTAGGACTATTAAAAATAAAGCTTGCTCAATTTATATCATGGTGGCATTAACGCTAATGAGTATATTAGTTTCAGACTGTCACTGGGAATAAGAGGCAACATTGATCTCTTGTCATCATGCTCATAATAGATTTTTTTTCTCCCCCCCTGCATATATTATCACGCCGCTTTCCCTGAGTTCCTGTGGGAGTTGCTTTCACATTTTAATCTCTCCACTTTAAGAAAAGCACAGTCGATGCTAATCACAAGAGTTTCTGTATTGGTTTGTTTGAATGTATTTTTAGCCGGTCGCATATTTGTATGCAGTGCAATGATACAATTACAATGTTTGGATTTCCATATATTTGTCCCTCGCAGGGATTTATCCCTAGGAAAGTTGCTTTCTCTAAACAAACAGGATGAGATCAAATTGAAAACCAAATCCCCGAATAAGACAAGCCAATTTTATTGTATATACTGTCTCAGCAAGACCTTACAACGCGGTGCACAGCCCGGACATTTCAGCAACATTGCTAATATTAAAACGCAAACTCCCAAATGATTAAATGACCTGCAAAATGTACGAGCCATGCATTTATAATAATCCGAGCGCCTGTAGCTGCTTCTTGTTTTGAAGTCACTGCATTCATTAAATCCTATTATTAAAAGAGTAAATGCAATTTCTGTGCATTTGTTCCTCTTTTTTCCCAAAATGTCTCAAACAGTTGATGTCATCTGTTATTATAGTCATTGTGAGCCAATTTAAAAAAACGCTTTGTTTTTTTTTTGTTAAAAGGGACTCAAATAAAGCACATATAAACTGGCTTCTGCAGCTTAAGATGCCGATAGACTGGGGAACATCTTGGAATTTAGCAACAGCAAACAGTTAGTACTAATTGAGCTTTTATTGTAAAAGGATGATCTCTTTGTTTGGAAACACTCTTGCCCCTTATTAGCTTGCTAATACACACTCAGTATATGCTCTATGAATAATCATTTACTGAACATCACCATCAGTGTAGCTATCCACTTAGCCTAGTCCTTGATTACAGAGTCTATTTGACAGACTGCAGAGGACAGTGAGAGTTTTGGCCTCACCCATGGGACACACTTGGCCCTTCCAGTAAAAAGAGGCCACTAATGGAAGCGGAGGCCCTCGTCTCCACTCCACATTTTTATGCAGGCAATCCAGGCATTTATGGTAATCATAAAGGAGGGCCAAATGGATGGCAGGGTCAGCTCTAAGCGCAGAAAAAACACTGAATGATGCAGCTTTTTTTTTTCCAGCTGGTGAGAAGAAAGTGCTGCCACCTTGCTGTAAGTGCAACCACAGCTGGTACCTGTGCATGTTTTGTGTGTGTGTGTGTGTGTGTGTGGAGGGGGGGGGGTCATGTTGAGATTCCAAAATGGAAGCTCTTAACTCCTGTGTGCCATTCTCTGTCAATCATGCTGTCTTTCTCGCTCTAACTCACGGTGTTTATAAATCTCTAGGGACAGTTTATAAAAAATTCATCGGCTCAGTCGGGCAAATCGCAGGCTTAATATTGAATGTTGGATGTTGTTTGTTTTTTTTGGGGCTTTTTTTTTTTCCTGCTCCTTGGAATGACTCAAATTGTTTTTCATGGCTTTCATGGGTGGCTTCAATAGGAGCAGAGCGACTCAAGATGGGAAGATAAAGCGTCGCCGGTGAATCATTACTACTCTTTATTAATATGCAAGCTAAGATGTGGATGTTGGTGTTTCTCTGTGGAGGTGCTCCACCGTGTTTCTGGCACAGCCCGGAGCCGAATGCTAATTTATTGTCTCATGTTCCCTGGCTAGAAAATGAAAATCGCTGGTAGAGCACACTGGCCTGCCAGAAACCACAAGAAGCAGTTGTGTTTGCTGCCACTGGTGGCAAAAGAGAGAACCCAGAACAGTCCAAATACGAAACCAAATTATTGAAGAGATGCAACGGTTATTTGCCATACGCTGTAAGGGGTATCGATTCTTTTGCCTGGAAATGTTTTGAAATGGCCTCTACTGAGTGCAAATGCTTGGAATGCTCACGACACATTAACTTCACTTAATGCCACCGTCAAAAATAACGGGAGGAAATGCTTTCAGTGTGTGGGAGAAAATGTGCAACACTTAACAAGTCATTTATAAACATAATTTTCAATTATAAGCGCAGGGAGAAAAGGAGTCTCACTCGACGTTGGGATTAGATAAGACCGTAGTGATGATTTTACAGTGCAGGGAGCATTAAGAGAAATTGCACTGTGACAAAGTAATCTGATGTAATGCGAGCAGAAAAACTGAGAGGGAGGACAGAAAACAGCTGGAGTCGAGACATCCCTCTGGGTAAGTCGGTTTGATTGGTAGGGGGAGAAGTTCCTCGGGATGTTGCATTCGTCATAGTCTCCTTTCCTTTTGGTCAAACTGGACTGTCATAGGTCTTCCTATTGTAGACGTTTGGCTCTGAAAGGAGTGATCAGTACATTAATAAAGTGAAAAAATGAAGTCGAATTAGAGGAGGACGTGTGTCCAGGAGGGAGGCAAGAGTCTGCAGAGGCCATATAAAGCAAAATGACTCACTTTGCTCTTCATTTTCCAGGCAGTCCCCACCAACTGTATGTATTAAATTTAATCAGAGATGCAGACCTCTTGTAGATGAACAGGATTATGGGTGCACTGCTTCATTTTGCCATGCACAACAGACTGACAAGGGCAATAATAATGTGGTTTGTTACAGCAGACTCTTATCAGCTGAATTTAATCTCAGTCCGCTGGAATTACATTGAGAGACCAATTCAAATATACTGTTAGACAATGTAATCCATATCCATAGCCTTACAAATCCCTCAGTGCATTAATTCAACCCATACAGTCCACAAGATTAATAGTAGGCTGAGGCAAGATGTGATAAAGCCAGCAGAATACATTGTCCCACTGGCCACCAGCACAGAGGCTAATTTGTGTGGCACTCAATAGCAGAGCACAATGGTCATTGTTAAGACTGATCAAATTTCAGAGACGCTAGTCTTATGATTAGCTTGAGGAGCAAGTGTTCACTGATATAAGCCAAGTAAGAGCATTAAGTCCCGTTGGCACTTCAGCAGGCAGGATTGAGGGAATGTTTTCGTGCCAAGGGTAGCAGAGGCTGATCTGTGGGAAGTACAAGGTTGAATTAAACGTGTGGAATGCCAGGTGGAAGATCGGAAGAGTGTGGTTAGTGGCATCGTTTTGGTCATAGTCGTATGTGCAGCCGGTCTGGAATGTGTTCAGCATGGGGATCAGCGCATAAACTTCGATCCAATTCTGGGGGGGAAATCATAATATTGACATAAAAACTATCTAGTTTTACCTCCACTAAAGAGCAGTAATTCCAGATTTTGTCTCTGACCTTAAACCCATACAAACGAACCTTGATCATAGTGTTAAGTAACCGTGTATCAGCAAAACATTGGTCCTATCGCCATATTTGTCCCAACAAACTGGTATCTTTATGATTTGGATTTGCAATAGGTTTTTTTTTGTTTGTTTGTTTTTTTTCACCTCTAAGTGGCTGCACTGGTGATTATAAATTAACATTTCAATCCCATTTCCTGTGCGAATCGAGCTTTGTGGGATTCTTATCTATTGAGTACTAATTTTAAGTTAGCCTTGACATGTTCGAAGTATAATGCAAGGAAATTGGGTAAAACACAAACCTGGGTTATCCTGAAGACGTTGATTAATCCAGTAAAGTCATGTCTATGTTCTTATAGTCTGTTGAGATTTCTTCTGTATCTAAGATAGAAAAATCTAAACAAACTGAGCGGTTAATTTTCTAACTCGCCAGAGGTAATACTGGTCACGTGCAATAAGGATAAAATGACTTTAATATAATTACTGCAAAAACAGATTTGAATGGATTAATTAGTGTCACATTCAGCAAAAAATCTTAAAATTATCAATTTATCATATGCTTTATCAAGGAAAAAGGTAGAAAAGCATACAAAATGTTACTTTCCAGGAGCTGTCGATGCTATTGACAGTTGATTGTAAATTGTGCGAAATGTGTTAATTATTCAGAGATACTTGTAAGCCTCGAAATGTCTTACCCCAAGACTAAAACTTCCTAGGGCAGCTGTCAACTGCTATTATGGCAACGTTGTCAACATTTGCAAGTTGTAAGCAGTTGTTTTATGTGGGTAGATCTATAAAGCTAAATGAGATAGATTTCCTTTAACAGCGCTGCACACTGAAAGTCAGTGTAAGCAACCTGTAATAAATAATACAGCAATTACAAGTGGCACTAGCCACAGAAGTAAATCATTCCACACTAAAGTCTGTGAACTGTTAAGATATTAATGGTATGTTGCAGATATTTCTCATGAGTAAATTAACAAGAGGATTAATAGGATTGTCTGAATTGTGGAAAAAAATAAGAGCCTTACTACTTTTCATCACACACTTGAACTTCATGACACTAGCCTTCGCCTGCAGGTTAGTTCTGCAAGGTGTTGAGTTCAAATCCACACCAACCAGATGTAATCCGCCTCAGTGTGTCTTGGCTAGTCTCACTCAAAGTGTGCAGAAGTAGGAAGTAGAAGGGCTGTGCTCTGGGTGCTACCGGGATGCTTCACCCTTAAAAAGAGAAGAGCACGAATGTGTGTGTCTGTATATCTCTGTGTTTGAACATACATGCTTCTGGGTCATAGCAAAGTTTAACCCCATGCCCTTTCCCTACTTAATGGACTCCCCTGAGACATGGCCTCCCTCACATCCTCGCTGACTCTTCGGCTTTGATAGCTCTCCCCGAAAGAGCACACACACTTGGCCGTCTACGTTTTTTTTTTTTTTTCCTGCAGATTAGATTGGTGTTGGGTGCCTCTCTGTTGCCGTTATTATATTTTTTGTCATTGAGGTTTCTTGCACATGGCAGATAATGTATGTAAGTCGGGAGGAGGCGGAAATTGTTATTATTCTGTCCATGCTCAGTCATGTAAATGGTATGGCAGGAGTAATATAGAAGACTGACATTGAAAAGATGAGGCTGAAAGATAAAATGGCTCCTACAGGACATGATTAAAAAACTGGAAAGTAGAGAATCAGGCCTTCTGTGCTATGGAATTGTATAGAACAACAAAATAGTTGTTAGCTTGTGTTGTTTTTGGAAGCCCTTTGAGGTTCACTGCCAAGAGTATGTTTTGAAATGCTGTGATGAACAGACTGAAATTACAGTCAGAATAATCACGCTGCTTAACTAGCTGAAGCAGGTCGGAAATGTCATTTACAAAGCAGAAACCCGTAAACATGTACGGTTTCTCGAGTTGGCCACTCGACTCCGAGATAAACAAAAAGTGTCCCCTTCAGGACAAAGTAGCAGATAAACTGTTAGTGAGGTAGTTCAAAGGCAAAAACAATCCCACATTCAGAGCACGGCTCATAGCAGAGGCAAAAAAATTCATTCAAGTTAGAGGAGAGAAGAAAGAAAAAAGATCCGCTGTAAAGCCATAAAATACAATTCATCTTGTCGCGGTCCCTGCGAGGAGCGTGTAATCGCAATGACACACTGGTGTAATCCATTTAAAACACTTTGGCTCGGGCCTAGGCAGCTTTGACTTCCTCTGCAGACTTGTGCTATCATCGTCATTTCAGATGCGTGTCGCTGACTGCCTGCAATTAGCACAAACATGCTAGCTACCTCGTCGTCCACCTGTTCAGGCTGCCAAAAGAGCATGTTGTCCTGGATGCACTACATAACTGGCAAGAGCATTTAAAGGAGGGGGGAAAAAAGACACATAAGATAATAACCTGCTCGTCTCAGGCAGAGGTGAAGTGCAAACCTATTCGCTTGTCCACAGACATGTAATCTGTCTGGAGAGGTGCACTCTCTCCTGGCGCCTCTGTGCTTCGACTTTGTGAGGCACGGTAGACCCACCCAACCTGACTAGGCAATGAGCTTAGAGTAATGGTGTCACCGGAGCGCTGAATCTCATTGAGAGTTGCTTGAGCAAACATTATCTCACACTGAACAGTTGCAATAGTGTCTGGGGGGAAGGCCCTCGTGAGTTATTACACAGTGAGTTTTAATCTTACAGGAAGAAATACACTGTTGGCTTTTAATGTAGGGGGACCACAGGGCAGCCTGGGTCCTTTCTGAATGTGCTTCTGTGTGCAGGATTGAGGCTAATTGAACTAATTACGCACTCAGAGGGACCAAATTAAACATCTTGTTGGCATTAAACTGCGGATGATTTATTCTCACCTATAAACTTTGCCCAGGTCTGTTGCCCACCACTTGCGTGTTTATGCATCGTTGGTTTAATTATGACTATTTGTTAATGGGTTTTCAAGGGGGACTGTAGTATTTGTTAAAAAAAAATAAAATAAATTCAGTGTGATGAGGCAGAGGAGTGATAAATTACGGTGTTACTGCAGTTGTGTTGACCTCCCAAGTAAAAGCACATCGCTCATTGTTCACTGGGATGTTGGTTAATGATGCTTTTTTTCTCTTTTTAAATGGTCTAAAATAAAATGTAAGAAAATGGTATTCACAGAATTTTCCCAGAACTGAAACACAACTGATTGTCACAGATGATGTGCATACATATAATTTTTTTTTTTTTAATACAGATTGTATTTTGAGACCAGAACTAACCATATTTGGACACGTAGGCAGACCTAGCAAAGAGTAGGGATTGAAATGTGTCATTCTCGGATTAACACCACAGCTAAAATATGCTAAAGCAGAGTAATTTCAACCTCTAAATGTCGACATGTAATTAATACTGTAGCTGGTGTAATGAGCAGGCTAGCGATAAAGCAACAATGATAACATAAGCTAATTGCTAAATTATTGTGGCTTATGGTTAACTCACTTTAGGGAAATTCAGTCTCTGCATTTTCCACATCCTTATACACACAGCACCTAGCATTAGCATTAGCTGTTAGCATTCACCCTTAGCCCATTAGGAGCAGTGAGCTTCCACTGAAGGCATTCAGGGACCAACTCTAGATCATCTTCAGTACCATGAATCAAGGGAACGGACAGGGGAATTAAGATACCTGTATTTAATAACTGGAGAACCCAGAGGAACTCCACATGGTTCTGTGAGATCAGACTCAACGCAGAGAGGTCACAGTCCAGAATATAGGCTGAAGCCACGACGGTTCCTGAAACATTTCCCAAATCCTTCAATAGGATCATCTCATCGGTGTAACTGGAGTAAATATTTAAGGAAAACAATCCTTTCCCAACTTCTGCAAATCTGACTTGGCAGGTGAGCAACCTGTCAATCTCATCTGCCAGTCAAAGCTAACATGGCAGACATCCAAGCCTCCTATTAGACCTAAAGTCTTTTCAGAAGGACCACCTCTATTAGAGGGTCTAAATAAAGCAAGATCAACTGTGATTTATTATCTCTAGGGAGCAGGTGATGGTTTTTCTTGGAGTAAGAGGTAGGATTTTTTTCTTTTGAGCCATCAGTGATATTATATTTAAAGGTTTCTGCACTAGTTTGAATGTCCAGTTACTTTGGTCAAGTTGCATGATTTAATCTGTGCAGTAGAACGTGCTTGATTTTAATTCATCTTAATAACGCTTAAATGGCCGCTTTCATTTTAACACTACATAATGAACATATACATGATTCTATTATGGTCGGGTATCTTGTTCAAATGTCATTCTGTTCCTGATTCATGTTAAAATGGAATTAACCATCGGCTCAGAAGCCAACGTCTCAATAAGTGTAAAGAAACACAAAAGCCCCATATCAGATGAAGACAAAATAAAACATAAAAGCACCATATCTGCAGCGTTAATAAGCAGAGACCTGCAACTGTTTGACGTTTTCAGCCGGCGGATAATCTTATCGATTCTCGGAACCATTGCAGATTAATTTTTACCCAGTCAATTAATCACTTCAGCACTGTGACCTTGTGTAGATGAGTCAAGGTTGAAAAGTTGAGCTTGTAGTTCATTAGGAGGCACCGCACAAAAAAAAATGTAAAGGTGTGAGAACAGCATGAATTAAATGCGGGTAGTCATGCATAAGAACGTGTGCAGCTATTGGATCTTCACGCTTATGAGAACACCGGGCTAATATCGTCAGACAGCGGTGACCAGAGAGCAGTCTTTTAAAAGAACTTCCTCGACTTGACTTGGAAAAAAGAAGCTTTTAACCACTTCATCTTCACATCTCGCATTGAAACGCAATGTGTTTTTTGATTCTAACGTTACATGTCCAGAGTAATTGGGACAAATCAGCGACTTTCTTGTCATCGTGAGTATCTGGTGAAAAGTAGGTCACACTATGCCACATCTTCTCAAAGAATCACTTTTATCTTCCAGGCAATAATGTTGCTCTCGGAGCATTTCGCATTCCCCAAGTCAACAGTTCAATCTCACCTTCTTCACCCACTTCTCTCCAAACAGCAGATGCCATCATTTTTCTTGCCCCCACCTCTTTTTCTCCTCACCCACCTTCATTCGGGGCCTGCTAGATGGATCGGCTCTCCCTCAATCCATGCTTCCTCTGCGCCTCCTCAGACGGGGAGATTGATTCGTCTACAGGACGCCTCTGACCTTTGATATGATCCGATAAGGGACGCATGGCCCTAACCGAATTAGGCAATCAAAGGGGAGGCACATTAGGAGTGAGATGAGGGTGTTTCCCTTCCCTCAAAGCATACCTCTGCCTTTTTCCATGATGGTTAGATCTACCGTCCATCTCCTGCCAACCTCTATCAGACACCCAGGGGAAAATAAAAGATGTGTTTTCAAATTGCACTTTGCCTAAAGGCTCTTTGGGCCAAATTTAATTTTCACCTCCCATTGATTTTCCCCATACTCCCACCTCAATGGATCCTAATGTTATCTATAGTATATTTCTGTGCTATGCAGAAATAAAGGGAGGCTTTGCTCTGCAGTGATGCATGTCTGAAGAGCAATGTATACACTATGTCCTCCTTGTAGTGTCTGGGGAAAGAAATGATTGAAAACTGCTGCTTTCTTCATGACACTTTTTGAATTGTGTTTTTTCTGTCAGCTATTCTTAGCATCACCTTTAATAGCACGCTAACACATAGCCTGTATGTAAGACTTGGATTGGTTTCTGAGCTGTTTTGGAACTGACATGTTGTATTTGGACTAAAGATCGCCGTCCACAACGTCCTAATCATTAATAATAGCAGTATAAACATATTTGTTGTTAGATTATAATATATTAGGTACGGCTGGGCAATACAAATATACAACACTGTGTAAAAGTCTGAGTCTACCTTTAGCTTTGTTGTTTTTTGCAGGGTTGAAATGCGCATACATATGTATTTTTCATTTTCTTTCTTTTAGATGTACAAGAAAATACAGGATATGTGCTGAGCCTTAGTTAAATTCACTGTGTAATGTGACCTCTGACAGCATGACGAAACATAGCACAATCTGTTACAAACATCTGACATGTTTGGAATGAAGCCTGGTGTAAAATATTAGAAAATTAATGGAATAAACTTAACATTGTCCGAAGAAAAAAAGTTTAAGCCATGCTCAGCGCAAAGGGACGTCACACTGAATACTGCCACTTTTATCGTTTTTTTTTTACATTTAACTTTTGTTTTTCCTGCGGTATGAAGAACCAGTGTGGACCTTAATACAGAGACGGAGACATGTGCATGTGTGGTGATTAAAACTTCACTAAACCAACAAACCTAATGTTGGCCTTGGACTTTTCCACTGTAATTTGTTGCGTATTTTGATGCTGACTCCGGCTAACCCACGACCCTCACGAGGGGTAAGTGGATCAGAAAATGAATGGAGAGATTTTGATATGGAGCGAACGTTTCGTCATATTAGCTGTACGGACTGTTCGACCTCTAGATTTCAGAAATATTCCTGTTTGTAAGTATTAATCATGATTTGACCAGAACAAAATAGTTGAAATAACCTTGAAAACAGATTTTTTTTCCCTTGATAAGTTTGAGGCTTTATTGCCCTGCCCTATTTATAAAATTTATTGAATTTTTTTTTTTAATACACTCAGCATTTAGGGGTTAGTATTAAAAGAGTTTATTATACTTTTAACCTTATGTACGCTACATATAAGGATTTGACCGTGACATTACCCACCTACATTTTGAAGTTAATACGCTGTCATCATATTGGCATTTCGGAGCCGTATTTGGAGTGACCATATTTACCGAACATGGATGGAGCTCTCGTAGCCCAAGGGGTCAGAGGTGAGCCAAAGCTAAATGCTAGCTATTGTATAACAAACTCATTTTACAGTCTTGCTAGTGGGACCTTTTAACCACATCTACACACCAGCTGTCTGTCAGGAAAAATATGTTTTATTAAATAAACTGGAACTCCCGAAAGTCCGACTTGGCAGGCAGGCAAGCTGTCATATAGGCCTGTCAGTCAAACCCAGACACAGCAGACTTCAAAGCTCCGATTCACTCCGAGATCTAATTAATGGGGGGGGGGGGGGGCTTAAAGATGGACCAGATCACTTATTAGAGGTTCAAAATAAAGTGAATGTGACTGAAATGAGGCCTGGAAAAACAATATTGACTGGAAATGTTTGGAGAGAAGTTTGGTGGGAATGTTGTGTGAGCTTGGGCTTTTTGGAGTCGACCCTAGTGGCCATCAGTGGTATTGCAACTATGAGATGCTTTTCATTGGCTTCATTTTGGAACTGAGGGCCATGCAACTTGCTACTATATTTGACTAAAAACTGTAATAATCAAACCTTTACCCTTTGGTTGCTTTATGGAATGTAATAAATACATCATTGTGCAATTAGGAATGTACATATCAGCAGTTTTTGCAGCAACCAACTCTAGAAATGGATTGGACTTGTATCTTATTCATCAGAAATAGCCTCAAAAACCCTAATACCTATTAACTAACATTTAGTAAAAGGACCACAATTAAAAGCTTTGCTCTGTATCACCCCCTCTTGAGCTTTTCCAGCTAGTATTGTCCAGATCCTGATGAAAACGGCATGAAAGGATGCCTTCTGTTGCAAAATGTAGATGCGCTCATGCCGTGCGCTTCACACATGTACTTCTAAAAATAAACCTGACACCAGGGGATTGTGGGCCTGGTCTTATCAGTAGCTCGCTGTAATTGTCTACTAATTATATAGCAAGCCACCTAAAATTTGTGCTGGAGTGCTTTTGATTGGCTGAGGTTGAAAATCAAGGAGCTCTGCAGCCTCTGAGCATGACTCAGCAAGTCTTTTTTTTTCCTGTGATTGCTGTGATTTCTTGTTTAGCACATTTGGTTTTTATGGAAGAAACCACATAAATAAGTGATGAAAGGGGGGGTGTTTAAAATGGATTAAGTAGATCTTGCTCTATTTATAAAACCTTGATAATTATTAATAGATACTTCACAGGACGGAGTGTTAGAGACATTACAAAAACTGAATCGTCCGGTGAGAAAACGAAGCGCGGACAATAATGACGATAAATTGTATCATTCCAAAAGACAACACTTCAGCCTCAACCTGTTTGGCATTTTAAGAACCACTCGGGTGTCAGGGCTGAGTGAATTTCCGTGGCAGCCCACCTAACAAAAAAAAAAAAAGTTGACAAGCCAGACAGAAGAAAGGATAGATTTTGACAGATCCCAGCCTTCTTTCATTGGAACATATGAAGGGGGGGAAACAAAGGGAGGAAGAGGAGGATAAGGGAAGGGGGTGGCTTCAAAGTGGGTGATGTTACTGCAGAGCCAACAAACGGTGTGAAAACACACATCAACTTGCACGGATACACATGAGACCTGGTATCACAAGCCACGACACATAACCAGCCTTGAACACAGGGAGGGAGGGTGCGAAGCGAGGATGAAGCAGTGGGGGTAGCACGAAGCAACGAAAACCCCCCCTTTTGGCAAGTCGATACTCCTTGGTACCATTTGTTTGTCGTCTTAAACTGGCAGAGAGCTCAAGAAGCCAAGGTCTTACATAAACCCTAGCCAGTATGGCTCTGTGCTGGGGAACTGATCCCTCCCAAAACCCTCATTGTTATTCTCTCATGATGCCGAGGGATCTGCCGTTCACCCACCGCCAAACCTACAGCAGGGCTGAGTGGGAGGTGGGTGTACTGTTTACATGTGTGCTCCATCAGGGGATTGAGCTAACTGTACACACAGGATTATAGATGGAGCACAACTTCCTAAGCCTGTGCTGTTCAAATTTTCATTATTTTATCTGCACATGATCACACTCAACCTGCAACACCCATCTGTCTGAATATTCATGATATTTTCACAATTTTTTAATGTCAAACGAACCGCTCTGTAAACTACGAATACATATAATCAGAACATAATCTGTCAATAGAAGATCTGTTGTGAAGGATCTGGCTGCATAATTAATAGAATTCCAATTGGAATGTGTAATAATATGGTCACAATTCAAAGGTCTGGAATTAGGCTGAAAAAAAATACACATCATTTAAGATATTTAGGAGTCAGTGAGGCTTAGCAGAATGAAGCATTGGGTAAAATGGCATCCACGGCATGTTTTTGTGTTTTTTATGCTAGTGTAATTTTGTATATTTCACTTATTTGTGCATTTTGCTCAAAAACCAGTCAGTCTGAACTCGCATTGGTACATTGGTACATAGTCATTATAATATGACTTTAATAATCAACTTGTACAGCCTTAGGAGGATCAGAAATGTATTACTAATATGCGTATAGAGGAGGTGGGGTGGGGTTTGTAAAAGGCACTTTTTTTCTTTTTTCTTTTTTTTTACATCTTTGCAGATTTTTCCCATATTATTCCAAACTGTGTGTTGATTTTTAATATTTTTGCTATTTGAAAATTCTATGTATTAAATCACTCTTTCCCTAGCCTTACCACGTGCCTAATGTGGCACTAAATCCCCATATATAAACTTGACTCTGGAGTGGAAAGTGCTGCTTCTGATAAATGCATACGTATAGATGTTCATGCAAATCCTGCAGTTAGTTGAGAAACGTTGATTTGATACACATCCATAGTTAGCGGCGTTTTATTCTGCACCACTGATTGCATACGTAGCCTATATAATTACACAGGCCGAATGGATTCCTGTTCATTAATCCACCCAGGTTTGTTACTGCAGCCTCTATGCTATCATAACCATTTAACAGGCTCAGTGAGACAGGTTTTCTTTGTCAAATTGAATTTCCACTCTGAATACCTCCCCTATCACCGACTGCCAGATATTCATCAATGGACACAGAAAAAGATTTCAAAATGTGCAGGATAATAGACTAGCACACTTCCAGGGGTGTCCATTTTTTTCCCTACGTGTAGAGATTACACACCATTTCCTAGCCTGAAGGCTGCTAAGCCTGTCAGCGGTTTGATTTAAATGTCCAAGGTAGGGCTTGTTGAAAAAGTGTCCTCTTGGAGTCTGATCAAAGACGATGAGGCCTCCGGGTGCTGTGAAATCCATGCTGCGCACCCTCCACCTCGCTATTTACAGTGCAGAACCCAGCTCCGTTCGATGAAATATGCATAAAGCGTCAATTTGCCTTATCTCCTTCGATCAACTCCAGCCGTTACGCAAAATATTTTCTCATGATCTACGGGAGACTCACATGGAGATTTAAACGTCAGTCAAGTTTGGCAGTCGGATTAAAACAACCTCTGCATTCGCTCTGAAACGGCATATATTTATAAATTATGCCAAGGCTGTCTGTAAAATACCATTAATAAATGATATGCTGTGGAATCAAGCCTCATCGATTCCACTACAATAGTTAGAGTACATATTCTATCCTTAAGGGAACTTTGTTTTTCTCTGTAAAATAAACTTTTATAACTAGTGTTTAAATACAACTTCAGAAATATTCATTTCAAAGCGGCATGAAAGTTTGAGGAAGCAATATTGCCAGCATCAAAATATTCGACTGATATAATATTATTCCTTCTTAGCAGTCGACGGTGTTTGCTCTTTTCTTTTCAGCCAAACAAAACTGCAGTGGCCATCAGTGTGGAAAAGAAGTATTGCTGTCAGTGACCCTCAAGTTGCAACTGAAAAGGCTTTAAGGTATGAATGCAAACGTAACACCATGATCCGAACGCTGCTGCAGCAACGTGGATTTGTGCATCTGCAAGTAAACAAAGTTAAGGCTTCATTAAAATGTGCTTGTTTTTTTGCAAGCCTTTCATTTTTCTCATTACTGACCTGAACAGACAGGAAGAGAGAACGCTTTGCATCAGTGTTTAAAAAAAAAAAAAAAAAAAAAGATGGAGAAGTGTCTGGAATTCTAAGTGTGCCTGAGATGAACACGGAGAGAATGAATGTTATTTCGAGGTCAGAGGAGGCTGATCTGACAAAGAACACAACAAACTGCCACTCGAGTTCACTTTCACCCTTCTGCAACTTTCTTTTTTGTTTTTTTCCAAGCCCTTTGATTTGCTCTACCCTTTCCCATGGTGGAAGTCCCTCGGATAGCAACCGAGTAGGTCTAATTGATTTCTCTTGTTCATGTCGGTTAGAGGCAGCAGCATCGAACTGTGCAGAGTACCCTGGCTCCAGCTTGCCTGCCTTATTCCTTTCTGTTTTCTTCTTTGCCTCCATATCCCGCTAGATTACAATGCCAATACTCAACATTCCGATGCCCTCTGAAATCTGTCCGGGTGTCAGAAGAATGCCACAGCAATAGCATGTACAGAGATAAAATACCCACACCGAGGTGGAGAACATGTGCCGTGCAAAAAGGTCAGGATGTAAGATCACACTGGCATTTGCTCTTTGGTAAATGCGCTGAGAGTCATTATCCAAGCAAATACCTACGGTATCAAAAAGACACAGAAGTGCATAATAAATGCTGCCTACTTGGAACTTCAAGTCCCTACACAGAATTCAATACTTGCCCACACTCAAACATCCAGATATTAGGCCATATTTTTAGCTAAAATGGTTCAATTAATATCGAAAGTCATGGAAAAAATTATTAGACCACTATTGTTTTCTTCAATTTCTTGTTCATGTTAATGCCTGGTACATCTAAAGGTACATTTGTTTGGACAAATATAATGAAAACAACAAAAAATAGCTCATAATGGTTCAATTTCAGAGCTGATGTCTATCATTTTCCATGTTTTCTTGATAAAAACCAGAATCACTTCAGTTCTTACATCAATATCTATGTCACTGTACTGACAAAAACAGTGCTTTTATTCATTCCATGTTTTATTTTCTGTTTTAGTCACATGATACACACAGGAGTTAGTACTTGATTGCATAACTATTGTTTTTGATTACTTTTGATGATCAATTTTTTTTTTCCGTGGCTGTATATTATAAAAGCCAAGTGGCCACTGTGTGTATATGTGTGTGTCCGAGGATTCACATAAAATCAGGAAAGAGCTGACGGCTGCAGTTTGGCATACTTATGTATCTTTGGTCAAGGAACAGACTAGCAGAAATGGCAAGTTGATAGGACCAGTATTTTGGGAGATATTAGAAGTTTGCAAATACAATATCCTCAGAATCGCATTGCTGTGCTTGGAATGCTTTGGCGGTAACTGCTGTACAAATGCAGGACAGCATGAAAATGACCACATCTAGAAGCAGTGAATGGCTTTCGTATCACACTTATCATGACAGTCGTGGAAAAAATGATTGGGCCATCAAAAGTCATCCAAAACAATGATTATACTATCAAGTCCTAACTCCTGTGTGTATCATGTGACTAAAACAGACGGAAAAGAAAATATGGAATGCCTAAAAGCACTGTTTTGGTCACAGATACTGATGTCAGAACTGAAGTGATTCTGTTTTTTTAGCAAGAAAACACGGAAAATGGATAGATATCAGCTCTGAAATGAAACTACTATGAGCTATTTTTGTTGTTTTTCATTACATTTGTCCAAACAAACAGACCTTTAGTTGTACCAGGCATTAAAATAGACAAGAAACTGAAGAAAACAAGGGTGGTCTAATAATTTTTTACATGACTGTTAGGACATCACAGCTAATTCCTGCATCTTATACAAATCAATTAACACCAAACCCTGGACGACGGTGCAGGTGTCGGCAGTTCTGCGTAGGCGTGTGTGTTAAGTCGTATGCAATATTTCTCGTTCTTGCTTTGCTCTCGACACTCTCAAGCCTCTCCCCGTGAAGTGTTGAATGTTTTGGCTGCACTGGCTGCCTTCTCCAAATGCAATGAAAAACATTTATTTTTAGAAACTCGGAGTTTTATAGGTTGGGGAGCAGAATCAGGGAAAAAGGCAAATGTTTTTCCATACTCTGCTTTTTCGAAATTCCATACTGCAGAACTCTGGAGCTGGGTTCTGCTGCAGGAGTTAGATTTTTTTTTTTTTTTACAGGCAACTGCAAAGCTGCTATTTGTGTTGATGTTACTCTGGATTATATAGTACGGTTGTTTGTCTCTATCCCAGAGCTTTTTGCATCCGTTCATGAAGTGGTTCCGACTTTGGGCATTGCACCATTCTCTTCTCGTCTTGATCATTTGTCAGTGCCCCTCATTTTTGTGAGTTCCTGTCACGTCAAAACAGTGGCAGCGTCCTCTTTTTTTCCCCCTTTACTGCAACTTCAACAGCGCAATACGGACACAGGTTTTCTTTAGGCAATAACAATACAGTAAGTCAAGCAGAGAGGGGGAAACGTTTCACTGCAGCCTTCACTACGGGATGAATGTCAAATCATGCATCGCTGAGCCTTGCTTAGAAGTCCTGCTGCCCCTGAGAGAAAACGAAGATAACAGGACATGATAGAGTAGTCCGGAGCAAAGTCATACTCATGGTCACTTTTCAACAGGTTCGATGTAAACACGGCTGAATTGTGGCGCTCGCAGAAAAATACACAGAAGCTCCATGATTGATGTGAGACTAATCCACGGTAATATACAACAGCATCCAGCAATTTATTCAACTGTCAACGCTTTTCAATCTGGAGCTAAACATACTGCCGCTTACTCTGGTATCCAAGTAGCCTGGTACCGATTGGAAGTGCGACAAATAGTTGGACCATTTCCTTTATCGCATCACCAGCCAGGAAAAGGCCAGGAAATGCTGTTGACGGTCGACCCACATGGAGACAAAAGGCTCCGGATCAAACTGACATCATATTTATGCCATAGGTGTGTACTGTTGCATGAGGAGGTTTTCGTGCTCTTTTATTATAACCGTAAGTCTGTCCTGGAAAAAGTCGCGGAAAAATTCTTAGACCCCCTTGTTCGTTTTAATGCCTGCTACAATTAAAGGTACATTTGTCTGGATAAAAACAACAAAAATAGCTCATAATAGTTGAATTTCAGAGCTGATATCTATGTATTTTCCATGTTTTCGTGATAAAAAACCAAAATGACTCCAGTTCTTAAATCAATATCTACTGCAGGGGTATCAAACATGCAGCCTGGGGGCCAAAACCGGCCCACCAAAGGGTCTCATGCACCCCATGGGATGGATTTGTGAATTAAGTCAGGAGCCAGAGCCAGACCAATGTGATCTGATGTCAAATAATAACATAATAATCTATAAATGATGACAAGTACAAATGTTCTTTTTGGTCTAATGTGGGGAAAAAATAACATTGCACAATGAGAATATTTACATTTAAAACAATAAAATGTGAATAACCTGAAATGTCTAAAGAAAATTAGATGCTATTTTAACACTATTCTGCCTGTTACTGAATGGTTTGTGTGTTTGTAGATCCACTGGCATCTGTGAGGTTTGTGAATAATAAGCTTAGATGTACTTACTTACTGTAAAAGTTACTAAATTTTAACAATATTCTGCCTGTTACCAAATGTTTGTGTAACACTGTGTAAACATGTATAAATGATAAGATGAAGTATAATTTTTTTAAAATTTCACTTGTGTTTCTTAAAAAATATAAGTTGTTTTTTTTTTCAGGTAATTCACTTTTTTTTTTTTTTTTTTGAGAGAAGACAGTTTGTAAAGGCTAATTTTTTTATTGCACTAAAAGAAAGAAGTTGTCATTTACAAGGCATTATGTTATTTTCCTGGTCCCGCCCACTTGACATCAAATTGGACTGAGTATGGCCCCTGAACTAAAATGAGTTTGACACCCCTTTGTACGGATAAAAACAGTGTGTTTAGGCATTCTGTTTTCTTTTTTTGATGGTCTAATATTTTTTTCTGTGACTATCATTGTCATACAATCTAACTCTTTGAGTTTTATATTAAAAAAAAACAAAACTATTGCTGGCCTTGGAAACTTACTGCACATATTAGATGCTGCTTTTGATTGTATACTCGGCCATTTCTATAAAGTTTTTCTCCCATATTTCTTTTTTATTGGATTTTTCAATGAAAAAATCATGTCTTGACCTTGAAAATTTTCTGCACCATTTAATAGCAGCTGTTGTTTCTGAATATATTGAACTGTGGGTAAGAGATCACTGATTTTCTTTAAGTTCACATCCCTGTTTTTTACATTTCAAGCCAGTCCAAGCACAAGTATTGTTTTTGGTTTTTTTTACTGTTCCTATTCAGAACATGCAGAACAAGCTGTTATTACATAATCAACTTGTATATTTTCCAGACTTCCTCCTGACTGACTTCTAACAGAGAAAGTCAATACTGTATAATTTGTGCTCAGAACAGTGTTGACAGACAATAAGTTGTTTGCTGTGGAGCTTATGTGTTTATCGTCGCATCATAGTCGCATCAAAACAGCATACAAGTCCAGTTTGATAGTAAATCGCGCTTTTTTTTTTTTTTTACTCTACAACTACAGCATGACTCCAGAAAAATGATAAAAATAGACTTAATTAAATTACAGTAACGGTTCACCTTCCCACTATATCGCATATATCAGGCTTAATAGCATTGATGTCTCCTGCAGAAGGCAAAAGTTGTTGTTTAACAGCTTAATGAGCGTCTGATTTATGACTGGAGCCCAGCGCCTGATAAATAAACAACACAGGTGAGAGGGTTTCATCTCACGCAGCATTTTCTAATCGGCGGCGAAGAAAAAGATGTTGATTTTCAGGTATTTTTCAATTAATTCGATTAATCATTCACCACTTCCTGGATACAGCGAGTGCGTGAAATGGCTAATTGGTTGCATGTGCATCCATCAAAAGTATTTATTGTCTGGATTAACACGCTGATACAGAAACAGGCTTATTCTTCTCATTTCTGAAGGATAAATGAATCTGACGGTGCAATATGTAGCGTGATTTGGTTATGTTATACTGCATCGGAAACCAGGTAATATGTGGAGATTTTTTTTTTTTTTTTTTTCATTTCCCATATAAGGGTGTTGCAACCAGATCTACCTGTGGATGTTGCTTGTAACTGAAAATCTCCTCCACAGTTTAACTTAAATCTTCTCTGTTATATCTGGGGTTGCAAAATTCTGGGAATTTTCAAAGTTGGAACATTTCCATGGTAATTGACGAGAATTTAAGGGAATTAACAGGAATTTTTGGGAATAAAAAAAGACATTTACAAAACTGATGGCTGGCCCTCAACAGGGAACTTAAATATAGTTTGGGAAAATGTATCGTTGCATAAACTTTGCTAAAAGAACCAGATTTAATGCAAGTACACTCCTTTATCACATGCACACAGCACTGCTTCGTGCAGGGCTATTGAGGCCACGCCCCCTGCATCCCCTGTGCACTCGTTCATCACATGCACAGATGATTGGTTCAACCCTGGAGGCCACACTTTTGAGCCCAAAGTACCAGACTATTGAAGACACTTGACTTTATATAATCCACAGGCTCAACTGTGTAAGTTTTTTATAATATTATGGGCTAAATATATTTGATCTATAATAGTATTAATTACATGTTTTTGTTGTTAATTAAAATACTTGATTGTTCATTGTTAGAGAATTAAAAGAAATCTGTTGAAATGGCATGTTTTTTTTAAATTGCATTATTTTGCATGGATGTTTGCTTGTGACAAAACAAAAATATTTACGTTTGTTTGTAATATGATAGTTTAAATTACCTGCAATTTCCAGTTGCCATAAATTCACAATAATTCCTATAATTCCCATAGAAAGTTACCGATTTGGAATATTTCCTGAATTCCCCAGCTTAACTTCCTGTGTAAAGTTTCCGGAAATTTCCCTGAAATTTTCCGCCCTTTTGCAACCCTAGTTCTATCTGATTCATCCCCATGGGGAGATAGAGGCGGCTGTTGGTCTGACAAGAAATCCCAGACGTTTTGCATGACATTATCTATCAACGTGATCAATTTCCTGACCTCACCTGAACCGAGAGCATATTTTCATTTCTTCCCCTGCCAAATTTGATGAACAGCCGCACTCAGAGTACTCACAGAAGTGACTATAATGACACTGAAATCTCATCCACCGTTATAACTTTAAAACAACTGCTGATAGAAACATGAATCCAAAGCCTGTGGTTTCAGGATGAACGGTCTGATGGATGATGCTTTCCTCTCTTTGCGCTTCTTTCACAAGTGTTGATGAGGTAGTGGAGTTATTCACCGTGGTGGATTGGGTCTGATTGTATCAAGAACAAAACCAGATGCATGAAATATTCAGTACAGTGGTATCACATCCCCTGGAACGTTCACCATCATAGTACAAATAAAAAATTGAGCAAGGCAACATAGGGGGGGAAATTTAACCTCTTTTTTTTTTTTTTTTTGCAGTGTTTTTGATTAGTTTTCTAATGAAATATTTCTTGAATTAAGGACAAGCTCAACTCTGACTTGACTAAAATTATAGGCCATATGTAACTGACGTACAGTTGTGGAAAAAATTATTAGACCACCCTTGTTTTCTTAAATTCCTTGTTCATGTTAATGCCTGGTCCAACTAAAGGTGCATTTGTTTGGACAAATGTAAAGATAACAACAAAAATACCTCATAATAGTTTAATTTCAGAGCTGATATCGATCCATTTTCCATGTTTTTTTCTTGATAAAACCAGAATCACTTCAGTTCTTACATCAATATCTACGGCATTGTACTGATAAAACCAGTGCTTTTATTCATTCCATGGTTTCTTTTGTCTGTTTTAGTCACATGATACACACAGGAGTTAGTCCTTGATTACATAACCAGTGTTTTTGATGACTGTTGATGGTCTAATAATTTTTTTTCAATGACTGTATATTTACAATTAATGTATGACGAGACAAAAGGGTTGGATTCTCAGTTTCTAGATAGTTCTGCAGGGGAATGGTCTCAGTTGCCAATACGGGCATTTTTACCAATTTTCAGAAAACAAAACCTTGATTACCCAAATTAAAGTGACAGATTGCCAAGCCCTTGTAGGTAACGTAATATGAACAGTGTGACAATTGACACTGAACCTAATAACATAAAGATACTCAAGTGTATTTAATTTTCAACATGAAAACATAAAAGATGAGACACACACACACACGTAGCGTTGAGATAAATATCCTCATCTGATGCACACCTGCGCTGCTGTCATTTGCACGTCCATGTGACTGTCTACATTTACTGTTATGCAAAGCCATCTATTTTCCTCTATCGCCGTCTTGGAATCAGAATGGGACGGCATCTAACGGCGCACAGCCAAGGGACTCATTAAATTTAGCAGCGTCAGAACATCCAGTCTCCGAGAGTCCACGTCCACGGAGGGACACTGGCAGCCTTATGAGTGAGCGGCTCACGCCACCAGAGATGGGAAAACTTTGGCAGCTAATGCATCAGCTCGCACAAAATGAAGCCTCCCTCATCCAAGAGCATTAAGATGTGGATAAATAAATAAAACATTGCCGCCATGAGAGGAGAGGCAGTGTGACAGCGGGATATTTTTTCTGCTTTCATGTTGGCAGGCGCAGACATTTTATTTTGGGATGAATCGAAATTTCCTCAAAACGCCTGCGCCAGGTGTATCTAATTATCTGACAGCGCATCCTCATTATAAAACGGCCCCTGGGAGCCGGCTACTCAGCTTGCCGAGCCTTGGACCGCAATCAAGGTGTTCCACACAGCAGCAACACATGGATAATATAGCCACCCTTGCCTCTTTTGCTGTGAATGCAGGCAATATTTGCACTCCTTTAATATCCTCTGCTCTTGTTGTCTTTACGGACAGCGAGGGAAAACATACAGTGTGTTCCTAGTGGGATATATATTGCATGAGGTTCGAGCCACTGCACTGTACGTTTACAGGAAGAGAGTCAATGTAATGTGCAATGCAAAAGGAAAAACATGCTATAAATGTATTAGCAGCTGTTATGACAGCCCCTTGCCAGCTCAGCCATGCCCCGATTATGTCACCTGGATGAAGTTTATAAACCATAATTACAGCTTACTTCAGTTTCTCTCCAGGGAGGTGCAGCCGGGAGAAGAATAGTGGGTGTGTTGTCAACAAGGCCGCACTATAACAAACTGTGTTAAGGCATAATTAATGGGAGAAAAAGATTTTGCAGAAAAGCAGCTATTGAACTGGCCCTGCTGGCTGTGGCTCTCGGGTCACGCTGAAAGAGCTTGTGCAACTGTGAGCAAGCAGACCTGTCCTCCCAGCTTAATGCCGCACAAATCCCGTCCAGCAGCAATTGATGTGGGCCCGGCGAGTAGTTTTGGAAGTATCGCTCAAAGGGGAAGACGAAGGAAAATTGCAGAATGTTGCCAGTTTATGAAATGGGAGCGCTTCTGGGTACAGGATGGCAGGGGACATTCTTACCTGGGACTAATCCTTGAAAGCTTTGCAAGAAATTCACAGCCTGACAGCAAATGATTCAAATCCACTTTTGTGTTCAAAACTGTCTCTACACATGAGGATAACCAGCCTAAAGGACTGCTGTATTTCACCATTTCATCATGTTGCAATTTGTTGTGCAACCAGCAGCTCTTGATAGGGGAGAGAGTGTGTATTTGTCTTGTGTTTGTACTGGATTTTCTTATTTTTACATCAGTGCTGTCAGTGTGATGTGAATGTATTTCGTGCTTGTTGCAGATCCACAATCAGATCTCGTTCACATGTGGCGTTTGCTTTCCTCCTCTGTGTTGCACTGAGCTACACAAGTGTGTGCATTTGCAGGCAGTCGGCAGAAATACAGATGGACACATTGATAATGGAAATCATGCCTAATAAACTCAGCATCAGCAAATCTCCAACTCCAGGGCAACATTAGTCAAGCAATGTTAAATCCAGTCTTAATCACAGTCCACAGGATTCCCCCATCCCTCTAAAGATGACCTGACTGCACAAACCAATTTAAGACCAAGACGTGATGAGTGTTCTATCTGCAAAAGTAGCTGAGGTGTACCACTGAGTCATGTGGGGGTGCTGTAAAGTGTTAAAATGTCCTCATGTCACAGCTTGCTGTCTTCATGTTCCCCATTTAGTTCTTTTTTTTTTGAAATGCAACAGTAGCCTATCTCTTGCACTGCCTCATGACTGGCAGACCATAATGCTATTACCTCCCCTCAATGGTCATGCTCAGTTAGCCCTGTGTCACTCTACACTAGCCAGGGAAGACACATCTCTCTGCCAGTGTGAGCTGTCCTTGCCCTCATTTGGGATCTCTTCAGCTCGGCTTGCTATAAAATACTGAGGCACACAAACTTTTCAGTTCATTATCGTGCCTTTTAGAGCTCACCATTTTTATTTTTTTCGCAGTCTGCAAAGTATGACTGCAAATCATGGGTAATTGGCTATATATGAATCACTTGTCAGTAGTAGTCTGACAAATTCTCTTGAACACTGAGAGAGGGAGTTGTGTAAATTATGGAATGAGGTAAATTCCAAAGATAGCCAAGCATTGGAGGAACAGACAACATGGCACTGAGCGGAGGCGCTACTGCGCATGAGCCACTGTCAATCACCAGCCAAATCTGACCACAAAGCACGTCAGATAACAGCAGCAAAACAGGTAAAGTGGGTGAGTCAGAGCCCACCTACCCACCTACCCACCCTCCACATCACCTGAGTCTGGAGCCAGCACGCACGCGCACACACAATCAGCCAAGGGCGACGCATCCAAACGGCTCCAAAACACGCCTACAAACTTTTTTTTTTTTTTTTTTTTTTTTTAATACCAACATGTCCCGCAACTAGCAAACACATCGCAGCTCATTGTGAGCGCGGCACCACATCCCCAAAGAAAACACACTGAACGAACAGGGTAAAAGCATCGGTTTTGTGTGCAAAGATGGCTCTGTATGTTATAGATGATGACGATTTAAAAAAAAAAAAAAAAAAAATCAGTCAATATCTCGCCACCATCTGGAGTGCAACGGTGAGCAGCAGACCGGTACATGCTGTGCGCTACATTATCCAGAACGCAGCTCCAAGATATGCAAAAATATGCGCCCTGGGCACCTACTCACAACGCAGCACGACACAGAACTTGGAGCACAAACCGAATGACACAATTCCACCAAGAAAGGCTCGGATGCGTCCTGCGTCCGACTTCAGTTCACAGATTGAGATAAAGCAGTGGGGGGAAAAAAGTACTACTTACTATATAGCCAGGCGGTAGAATGCAAAGCCCCGGTAACTGGAATTAAAATAGAAGAACGGATACAAATGAAGGATGCGCTTATTTTTCTCCAGTGATGCACTCAAAGCCACATGCAGAAATAGTCACAAAGCAGTCTGATTGTGGTGGTGGGGGGGGGATAAACGTCCACTTACCGGAGCTGTCCGAATAAATCCCAAGGAAATTCCAGAGGAGTCCGTTCTTTCTTCTCTCAAAGTCAGAAAACAGCAATGCTTTTTCTTATTCCAAAAACAGGCCCGTGGTGTTGAACTGAAAGAGAGAAGAGACCAAAACAGCCACAACAAATTCCATTAGAACCGGGAATCCCCCCCCACTACCACCACCACCACCACCACCCGAGAGAAAAAAAAAAAAAAAAAGTGTTGACATAACAGCTGTGAAGAGCAGCAAACAAAAAGGTAAGTCGTAATAAATTGGCGGAATGGACAGATGGTACCTGCTCTCTTTATCACTGTCGACAAAGACAATGAGAGCGGCAATAAGACGGGCACAAAACTGAGAGAGCTGAGCTTTTCTTTGGAAACGCAGCCCCAGCGTGCTGTCAGATTACACAGGCACACGCGCGCGCACACTCTCTCTAACACACACACACACACACACATATACACACACACCACTCCCGGCGACGGCTGGAGAGGGAGGGAGGGAAGGAAGAGACGGGAGACATGGGATGCTGCGCTCCAAAACTTGCATTTCACAGTCCATCCGCTTGATGGCCAGCAAGAGGAGGAGCTGATGGTGGGACGATTCCCATCATGGCATGTCGAACAGCCTTCCAGGAGGCGTTCAAGGCGGACAGATGCATCATTAAAAGGAGAAAAAAAAAACCTGATTGACGAATGATATCCGCTGTAATCTGGGGTCCCTCAGGGTTTCATGTGCTGAAGCTATAATGATGGGAAAACTCTGCAAACAACAAACAGTGGAAGGAGGAGGAGGGGGGGGGGGGCTCTGGGATCCCCATGTCGATTCAAGCAACTTAAAAATTCTAATTCAATTAAAAAAATATTCGAGTGAACCAAATTCAATGGCATTACATGCATTCGTTATTTTATTAAATGTTATTTAATTTGGCTCACTCGAATATTTTTTTTTTATGTGACCTATCGAAGAAGAATTTTTAAGTTGATTTAATGTTTTGCTTTTTTCAGTGTGTTTGTGTTGCATTGCTCGTGTTCAGGAAGTTACTTTCAAAATAGTAACTTGCTTGTTACGACTTTAAAAAGTAATCAATTACTGAACTTAGCTGGCCTGTATGCGAAGTAACATTTGCATGCGACTTGTGTTAGAACTACATATCTGTTCTTAAATGTGGAGGGTGGTGGGGGTTTTTTTTGTTTTGGTTTTTTTGTTGTTTTTTTTAACCGTGGGGTCACCTGCAATTTCCAATTAAAAAAAAAAATAATAATAATTTCTAAATATTTTTTTATTAATTCAACACATATTTCTTTATAATTAAAACACTATACATTTTTCCTGTAAAATCCAGTTCAAATAAAATGGACCAAACAGAGAATGGAAAAACGTCTTCACTCAAATGGCCCTGCTAAGACCAGAGAAACTGACCATCAGACACCAAAAATGTGCATTATATACATTATACAGCCTAAATGTGGTCTAAGATTAACACTGATTTGCAACATAGTATAACAAACTTACACGATGAAGCGCTAATTAAGTTTAGTAAAATAATATATCCGTTTCGAATGTTTGAGGTCACCAGAAATTTGGTGTTCAAATGGGGTCATGAGCCAAAAAATGTTGGAACCACTGGTATGGAGCTACGTGAAGTTCCACTGTGGAGGACATAACGGGTATTTCTCTTGTGCTCTTTGCTATAAAAAAAAAAAAATCCCACAAACAGAGCTACTCCAGGCTTCGACAGCTCCACTGAGAACTGTCAAACACGATGAACTAACAGCCTCCATATAGGTGAAGACTAAATACAGAAGGACTTATTGTTTTTTGTCCAACTCGTGTTTGGTTACCTGGTGAAATAAGCGCTTGTGACAATTGTGCAGGTGCAGCTGTTTCACTATGGATGTTTACATTAAAAAATAAAAATAAAAAAGCGTTTGCAGATGCTCGTTTATTTGGCGCATGTGCATAATTCTATGGGCGTTAAAAATTTGGGGGAAAAACTGGTTGTAAAATTGGTCAAATCTGTTTCTAAGAAGCGTAACATTGTGTCAAATTGAAACAGGAAGTACATTTCATAATTACATTCTCAGTACTGACACGTTGCACTACTTTTTACCCCAAAAAAGTAAAGTTACTGTAACTTATTACACACGACACTGCGTATTGCAATAACAAACACACTGAGGTCCAAACCCATGTGCTCCCTTCTGCACATGCTCGGTTTGATCAGGGGGAAAACAGGATGTTTCAACAAGATAATGAAACACTGAAATGTAATGAGTCCTGTTATTTTTGTTAACAGTAAAATAAATAAATAAAAATCGGCTGATATTTGCTTGTATAAATTTTGAAGTGTCTGAAACTTTTTCCCACTGCATAAGACTTTGCAAAAGTCTCGAACACGATGCCTCATAAACTCGGCATCAGCACATCTCCGACTCCAGGGCAACTACTGACGGACATAAACTATCTGGAGTAATCCGAAGTCCTTCTGAGGATCACGATGAGCATATTTTATAAACAGCTCAATAAATGTGGGTTCAAAAGAGAGAGAACACATGTGAGATCCTTATCAAATGTAATGTTTGAGAGGAAGTGAAGCTAGAATGCAGAAAAATATCATTTCTTGCTTAATTTCAAGGAACTCGATGGTATTTAGTGCTTTTAATTTGTCTTGAACCCTTTGCTTCAGACAGTATTTCATTAATTCATTCAACACATCACGTCTTTCTGTTTGTGGTGCATCTTGTCACATGGGGTCAGGGGTCAGGCATACAGTAACAGTGGCTTTAACCTTTAAAACCCATTTACTTCAGTTGTATGTCTTTGAAGGCTGTGCACACACTTCATGTATTTTCTTGTTTCTGGAAAAAACAACAGTAAAGTAAATGTTTGCTCATTTTGACCCTGCAAACACACCACAGCTACATTTGGACATACATGTGGTGCATTTCATACACACTTTGGACAGGCAGTATGATTCCACTCCTCACCTTAGATCACAGGTGTCCAACATGCGGCCCAGGGGCCAAATCCAGCCCACCAAAGGGTTCAATCTGGCCCCTGAGATGAATGCGTAAAATACAAACATTGCACTGAAGATGAGAAAAATAGAGGATTTTAAATTTTTTTTAGGTCAATTCAATCTACAGTAAAATATTATCATAATGAAAAACACATTTTTTTTTCACTGTTTTAATGTAAAAAAAAAAGGAAAATTGCACAAAAATATTTACATTTACAGATTAGCCTTTTACTACTAACAACTTTTACAGCTAACCTTAACAACCATAACAAATATGAACCTGAAATGTCTGAAGATAAGTGTAATTATTCCAATATTCTGTTTATTCCGGGGTTTTTTTTTTGTTTTTGTATATTTTTTTATTCATAGTTCATTCCTTTCACATTTCTACAATTTTTGTCCGTTTTTGACATTATTTGCAGGTTTTTCTGTCATTGTTTCACTGTTCCAGCCCATTTGAGATTATATACGGCAATAAATACATTTAAAAAAAAGGTAAATAATAGTAATTGTACCAATATTTGACCTATTATTAAATGTTTTGTGTTTTTCTAGATCCACTGTAGTCTGGAAGTTACAATGAACAGGAGAAAACGAAAAGCTAAATGAGGTGAAATAATGGCATTAATTGTTAAAATTGCACTTTTTTTTATTAATTTCATTTTGTTTGTTTTTCACGTGTTGTCAAAGGATAGTTTGTAGATGTAAACATTTTTATGAAATAATTTAACTTTTTTCACTCTAAACATAGAAGTTAGACATGCACATTTTGGAATTGATATTGTTTATATCTGATATTTTGAATGATCCGGCCCACTTCAGGTCGTATAGGGCTGTATGTGGCCTCTGAACTAACATGAGTTTGACACCCTTGCCTTAGATGTAAACTGAGCAGTAATAATAACCGGCGTTCATAAACTGTATGAGCAGTACAGCAGCCATTATTAACATTAATTAATTAACCTACACCTGTGTTTAACGAGCTGTTTTATGTCGGGGAAAAAAAACTTCTTTAATTTTTTTCTTAAGTATGATTTATTTGTAGAAGTTATCATACAAGACATTACAAACAACAATCTTCACAAATAGTTGCACAGCTACAGCACATATCGCAAAACCAAATAGTGAAGACACACTGTACATCAAACCCTTCCCAGTCCAAAAGAAGAAAAAAAAACCCTACACCGCTGGCTGTTAGGTCACATATTGCAGCCCGTGTTCATTCATCGTCACCAATTCAACCACCCACGTTCACCGATGTACGCACACACTCATATATACAGAGACACACACATGCACAGGCTCCTCCACTTGCATTAAATAAGTAGTGTACATGTCGACAGGTCATGGGTAAAAAAATAAACAGTATGTTTAAGAAATAAATAAGTAAAAATCCTGCATGCTGCTAATATATAAAATGTCAATGTAGGCTGATATGAAACTGGGAAATGGTGCTTTGGAGGAGGCTGCTAAGGCTACGTTCATACAGCAGGTCAAAATGCACAATTTGGATTTTTTGGGAAATCCATTTTTTTGTTTTTTTTTCCTCTGCTCGTTCATATTACAAATTAAATGCGATATCTATCAGTTTTGAGTATGAACTGAATACGACCCTGAAGTGACCCGCATGCGCAGAAGAGGTCCTGACGTCATACGGAACCATGCAATGCGCACTGTGTTTAAGGAAGTAAATATGGAAGGATCTTGTATCGGTGTGTGCGGCACTGATGAAGTTTGTCTAAACCGAAGTCAGCACCAGTCAAAAACTTTTAAGTAGAAGGTTAAACAAGGCCAGAGCCAGGTTTATTACTGTGGCTGCTACGTCTGTATTTGCATGTGGAGTCGGAGTCAGGAGTGGTGGGATAGTGACGTTGGCGGCTTCACTAACACGTGTCACTCAGAATTTTTCAATGACAAGAAAAATGTTTAAATCTATCTGTGACCGCCTCTGTAACACACTCATAAGACACTCATCTCCAGTGATTTCAGGTCGGATAAATGCGACCTGACCGTTCATATTGCAGAATATCCGATATGTATTGGATTTAGTGCCACATATGAAAGCGGCCTGGGTCATATTTTTAAAAATCGGATATGTGCTGTTCAGACTGTCTTTAAAAGGTCAGATACAGGTCAAATAGCGGCAAACAGTCTGATTTGGGCCACATTCGGCGGCAGTCTGAACATAGCTTTAATCAAAGGGGGCCGTCTTTAACTTTGACATAAAACAATGCACAATATATGGGTTATATGGGTTGTTTTCTTTTAGCTGTTTCTTTTAAAGGAATTCCCCTGTGTTTTATTTTTGTGCTGTGCATTTGAGAAATTTTGTTCTGTAACAGCATCTGGGATGTTTTTATTGAATGGCAATAAATCTCATTCTGAATATGTTTTTGAGCTTCATCATACCTGCATAACAGTCGACCGTCAGAGTAGGACGTAGCCGAGTACGATCAGAGTAAAGAGTTCTGGGAAAAAATCCACAGGTGTAAACAAGAGACAGATGAGACGGATTTTATGTGTTAGACCTGTCAGTTGTGAGAGACTGTGTATGTGGCGAAGCAAATCAAACTACTGTAATGACAGGCTGACAAACGTTATTAAGGAGTTGGAAAAAGACAGAACCTCCCTCAGAAACAGACCGAAGTTTTTCTAAATAAGAGCTGGCAGATGGGATGATTATACTGTAAAATGGTGAAATTAGCAGATCTGTTCATACCCGTGTGTTTATGAGATCGTTTGTTGTACATTTTGAAGTCGTTTATAAATTTTTTTGTATTTTTTTCATCACTGTTATTTTATTGCTCTTTATTTTCTATATGTATTTGTTTTTCTTTTGAGAAAGAACGGAGCGTGTAAGAGGTAACTGTTGTGGACCAGGAAATAGCAAAGATTAGTAAGGATGAAGTGAGGAGGGCATTGAAGAGTGGAAAGGCACAGAGTCCTGATGATATACCTGTGGAGGTGTGGAAGTGTCTAGGAGAGGTGGCAGTAGAGTTTCTGACTGGGTTGTTCAACAGGATCTTGAGGCCCGTTTCCATTATCGGAACTCCTGGGCCATTTTACAGGAACTTTAAGGAATACGCGTGTCTCCACTGACTGGGCCGTTTTCAGGAACCAACAGAGTACTTGCTCGAGGGTAGGTACTCGAACAGCCCAGTAGAGTCACTGATGGTACTAGTGGCTAACTCGTGCAGATTGGTTATCGCAAATGACATCACCAGATCACGACAAACAATCTCCAATTTTTAAAGAGTAGTTAGTGGAAGAATTACACATGACGATCTGATGTCATTACTGTGTACAGTAACAGCACAAACGCAATAAACACCCCAACTTCGTCCGTGTCAAGGGATAGGAATCGATAAGAATTAAACTATTCCGATTCCATTATCAATTCTGCTTATTGATCAGATTCCTTATCGATTCTCATTGGGTGAGGAAATAAGAGTGAAAATAGGTATGTTTATGTATAAAAGACCATGACTGGTCTTTTATATTTCCTTTGCTACAGAAAAAATATAACATACAGTATATACAAACAACAAGAACAGATGACGCCGGGCCTGTTTTTTTTATTTTATTTTAATTTTTTTTTCGGGGGGGGGGCATACAGTAAAAGTGAAACTAAAGACCTTTAACTAATTCCTCGATTGCCGCATTTCTGCGACGTGAGCCGGTTCGACCCGGTCCGTCTCCCGTTGTTGTGCACCTCATTTCCATTTCTCTGCCTTCGGAAACTTGTATTTGAGGGGATAGGATGCTGGTTACCGGAACCAGAACTGGCTCCAGATGGCGTCTGGCCGCTAAATGCTAAATAGCGAATCGAACGTATGAATCACATGCTGCGTGGACAAATGTTTGAACATATTGGAGGGATTCCACCCTTTCGAAGAAATGGAAGCTTTGACAGTGTTGTAAGTGGACCTGGTATCATCTGTTTAGACCGGTTCTGTTTCAAAGCCATATTGGCTACGTTATGACCAAAACAATGCAGCGTATGTGTGACGTTATCGCACATGTGCAACGAAGGCGGAATCGACAAGCAGAATCATTAAGCAGGCAAGCAAACGATTCCAAGGAATCGAGCTACTGGGAACCAGTTCTCAAAAAGAACCGGTTCTCGATTCCCATTCCTATCCATTTCCAGTCCTGTTGTGATTTCCTCCTCTGCTGCTGTTTTATTTTGGTGCTTTCTGTTAGTGATGTAACTACAGAAACTGACGCGATATGATAACGTCATCACAAGGTTCTTACAGGGCCATTACTGTGATGAAGATACGATGCCTGAGAGGACCAGGCAAACTCGCAGCCTCATCAAAAGTATCTTACCTTCAAAAAGTCCAGAGACCAGTGTAGTGGAAACACACCTTTAGATAGTGAGAAGATGCCTGAGGAATGGAGTGTGCTGGTGCCCATTGTTAAGAACAAGGGAGACGTGCAGAGTTGTGGCAACTACAGAGTAATAAAGCTGATGAGCCATACAATGAAGTTATCTGAAAGAGTAGTCGAAGCTAGACTAAGGGTAGAAGTGAGCATTTGTGAGCAGCTGAATGGGTTTTATGCCAAAAAAAGAGTACCACAGATGCAGTATTTGCTTGGAGGATGTTGAGAGAGAAGTACAGAGAAGGTCAGAGGGAGTTGCGTTGTGTCTTTGTAGATCTAGAGAAAGCCCAGAGAGGAACTGTGGTACTGTATGAGGAAGTCTGGAGTGGCAGAGAAGTATGTTAGTGTGGTGCGGGAAATGTGTGACAGTGGTGAGGTGTGACAGAGGTGTTCAAGGTGGAGGTGGGACTGCATCAGGGATCAGCTCCTTCTTGTTCGCTATGGTGATGGACAGGCTGACGGACGAGGTTAGACAGGAATCTCCATGGACTCTGATGTTTGCAGATGACATTGTGATCTGTAGCGAGAGCAGGGTACAGGTGGAGGAGAAGCTTAAGAGGTGGAGGTTTGCCCTGGAAAGGAGAGGATTGAAGGTTAGCCGCAGCAAAACGGAGTGCATGTGTGTGAATGTGAGGGACCGAAGTGGAAGAGTGAGGTTACAGGGAGAAGAGATAAAGAAGGTGGAGGATTTGAAGTACTTGGGGTCAACAGTCCAGAGCAATGGAGAGTGTGGGAAAGAGGTGAAGAAGCGTGTGCAGGCAGGTGGGAATGGTTGGAGAAAAATGTCAGGTGTGATAGAAGAGTTGGAGCTCAAATGAAAGGAAAGGTGTACAAAACTGTGGTGAGAGCAGCCATGTTGTGTGGTCTGGAGACAGTCAGTGAAGAAAAGACAGGAGGCAGAGCTGGAGGTAGCACTGATGGAGATGCTGAGGTTCTCTTTGGGAGTGACCAGGATGGACAGGATCAGGAATGAGTCCATCAGAGGGACAGCACGTGTTAGAGGTTTTGGAGATAAAGTCAGAGAGGCCAGGCTGAGATGGCTTGGACATGTCCAGAAGAGAGCTAGTGAATCTGTTGGTAGAAGGATGCTGAGTTTGGAACTGCCAGGCAGGAGGCCTAGAGGAAGACCAAAGAGGAGGTTTATGGATGGAGTGAAAGAGGACATGAAGGGAGTTGGTGTGAGAGAAGAGGATGTAGAAGACAGTTAGATGGAGAATACTGATTTGCTTCGGCGACCCCTAAAGGAGAAGATGTTTATTTCCTGGATTTTATCAGTAATTCTACTTGATTTGCCTGATTTTCACCACAGAAGCTTAGTATTTGAAGACTACACACTTACTTGCTTGCTGTTTTTTTCCCCTCTACATGACTACCTATACGAAGATATTTATGTGACTGTTTTAGTTGCTTTTCAGATCAACATTTCAACCAACTCAATATAAGAAGCTTTTGAAGTAGAACATATTGTGAAAGGCTAAAGCAGTAGTTTCCATCCTGTTTGCTGTTTAGAAGATGTCCAGAAGCCAGTGTGTGGACAGGCTCACTTTCAGATGTCTGCGAGTTGTTTAAAGCCCAAACTACTCCCGGCCTCCACCAAATGTGCAGTTTTCCCTCTTGCATGGTTTCATTTCAGTAAATGTTAAGTCATCCCATCTCCAACCAAAAAAATCAAAGCTCAGTAACTGAAAACAGATTTGTGAATCAGAACCTTAGGTTTTCCGTTCAGTATCCCACGAGTTCTCAGATTTATCTGGTGTCTGAGTTTACGTTAAAGGAGTGATAATTAGGTTTTTAGAATGGAATTATGCATTTGTTTGGTCTACATAAACTGTAAATGCTCTGCTTGGGTCTGAATTCTTCATGAATTCAACTCCGCAGGTCCATCTTCAACCCCATTTCTGAGTAATGACACCAGAAAGGACGTATTTAAATGCAAATGAGCCACTTCATGCCCTGCCCCCTCCAGGTTGTTGACCGTGCTTTCTGAGCCCGTTCAGCCACTTGTGTTCATTAATCCAATCAACAACTGAACATTTTAGGTAATTGGCTCCAAGTTTGGACACATTTTCAGTTTTTACTACAACCGCTGCTGATCAACAATTATGTCGTACTTGGACCCATGGAGTTGGATCAATGACCGTGCATGGACACACTGGGTATATGTTCAGTCAATAATAGTTTACTTTTTCTTCAGTTTTCTCTGTTTTGATATCATAACCTTTGAATTTACTGTAAGTTCTCATGAACCTTTAAATTAAATATAAGAAAATACATGATTTACAGAGAGAACATTATAAATTCAGTGGATGCTAGTAGAATAAATGGTGGTAAATCACTCAAAATCTAGAGATAAATCATTTGGAAACTGACAGAAATAAATAAATTAAATTAAATATTCATTCCTTCACTCTACAGAAGGGTCAAAACTCGGTAATGTCCTGTCAGAGAGCGAAACTTGAATTGATTGTTATTCCAACATTTCAACATAAAGTAGCTCCTTGTTTTGGATAATCCCTTAAGATCCAACTAATGCAAAGGGAATTAAAAGTAAAAATGTGCGTCATTTAGCAACAACTAATCTGTCACATTATCTCTAACATGTCCCGTCGGCGAGATTTCGAATCCCGTGTCTTGACCCTGAAAATAGCTGTGAATAATTGTAAATAATGACACTAATACAAGCATTAAAAACCTGCGTCGGTGTAGTTTGTGTAATACCATAGTTTGAGGGGAAGTGCAAATGTTTAAACAATTAACTTGATGCTTTATTAAACGAACGATACAGTCTGTGGACATGGAGCATCGAGTCATTGGTGGTTTTGGTAGAACTCCGTGTGTTCTGGTACCACACTGACCCCTGTCGTTGAGACTTGGGAATGTCAATACTACATCGAATCCCTTTAAATCACAGGTGTCAAACATGCGGCCCGGGGGCCAAAAGCGGCCCGCCGAAGGGTGAAATGTGGCCCGTGGGATGAATTTGTGAAATGGGAAAAAAAATGATACTGAAGATGTCAATCAAAGCAGTTACATTCATTTTAGTTCCACATTTAGACTAATATGATGTAAAGTAAAATGAAGGCATAATAAAACCTATAGATAATCAAAAAAACTCAATTTTTCTTGGAAGTTCTTTGAGGTTCAACCGGACTAATTTAACTTCAAAAGAGCAAAACTCGTCCAAATGAACCTACATAGAAGAACTACCAAGAAGAACAATGAGATGGGTAAATGAAAAACTGAAGGAGAAATTGTTCTTATGATTGTAATCCAAACTCCAATTTTTTTAACAATATTATACCCGTTACCAACTGTGTGTAATGCACATGTATGAATAAGCTGAGGCATAATATTGTTAAAATTGCTTTTATTTTTCTTGCAAAATGTAATTTTTTTAGGTTATTCACATGTTTTTTGTGATAGAACAGTTTGTAAATGTAAATATGATCATAATTTAATGTTGTTGTTTTTTTTTATACTAAAACAAATAGAAAAAGTTGTCCTTATTTCTAGGTTACTGTATTATTATTTCACTGGTCTGGCCCACTCAAGATCAAATATGGCTGAATTGATATTTTCCACATTGATACGTGGAGTATTGTATATTGCTGTATTTTATTTTTACCTGAGTAAAGCCTCTGAGTACTTGGACTGCTGCGAGCTAAATTCTTTACGACTGTGAAATGTGTGACTGCAGAGTTTGATGCCACAGCTGATGCTAGAGCATTTTACAGCCATCAGCTGTGGGGTTTTCTGATGATTTGTGTCACTTGATGTTCTGATGGTGGTGTTAATTTCGGGCTGCGTGGTTTAATACGGCTGCAGTGGATTTTTATCGGCTCAACAACTGGGTTAGCCAGCTACTTTATGGTCTTCTGTTGGTCTTTACAGCCTTGCTTTATAAAAAAAAAATAAAAAAATAAAAAAAAGTCAAATTGGGAATACAGTTTTTCATCTTCATACGCAGAAGTTATCCAAGTAAAAAAAACAAAAACAAATATAAGGTACTCTGAGCGCTAAATCATTTTGATTTGTTTTCCATGTTTATATACAGATGGCAATAATGGCGCGGTCATCAGTGACAGCGATGATGGATGTGTTTGAGTTGTCAGAATCCCAGCTGAAATTGGAGCTGAAAAGAAGAGTTTGAGTTTAACAAAAAAAAGAAAAAGAAAGAAAGAAAATGCTTAATCTGTGGCATGAAAACGCATCTTAGAGAGCAGAGTTGCCTATGTAATTATAAAAAAAAAAAAAAATTGGGCTTTTCTCATCAGTACCTATAAAACTGCTGTAACTTTAACCCTTAAAGATCCAGTTTTATTTTTCTGTCAGTTCCCAAATGATTTAAGTGACTTATCGTTATTTATTGTAATATTATCTTATATATTTGGTGTTTTTTCTGTGACAATCAGGTATTTTCTGACATTCAATTTATTAATCTTGTCAGTGTTCTTAAAGGCTCAGAGTAAAGTTAAGGGTTATTTTCAGTAAAATCTCTCGGAACATTCACTGAACATAAACCCAGTGTGTCCACTGTCATCGATCCAACTCCATGGATTTTACCTGTGAATCTATGTTGCAGAAGATGACTGTTTCCATGGTAACTATGAAGCCTCTAAACGTCCAAAGGGGTCATATCTGATGACGATGAAAAGATGACAAACTGTATTTTACACCAGTTATTTACATGTATTGATAGGATTAATGGATCAACATGTATTAAACAGCTAACATTAGTAGATGATTTTGGGTTAACTATATCCCATATTTTTATAGCACTATATCCTTGAACAAAACGTTGCGCTGAAGAAAGTAGTGAGAATATTATTAACCAAGTAATTATCACTTTCAAAGATTTCAATGAGTCGTAGCGTTTGTCATGTGCAAAGTGCTGTGTCTTGCATAATGAAATTCTTGCTTTGCTGTTCACAGAATGCCAAGGAATTAAAAACAAGCTTGCACACATGAAAAGATAAAAACAGAACAAGAGAGATAAAAAAGTGCAAAAATATACAGCGCAAATTGGAATCCAGCGTAATGAAAATGTAAACGGGTATATTTCAATAAAACGACCGATGTTACTTCTTTTAACAATGCACCTTTAAGCACCATAACATGAAGGAAAAAAAGCAAAAATCACACTTTGAACCAAAAACAACAATTCAGCTTTTTGTTTTATTATTCAGATGTGTATTTAAGAGGCCGAACAGGAGCTCAGAGGTAAAAGTACTTCCTCTAGAACTGTCCATACCTACTTAATGCACATTTTTCAAGCAAAAGAAAGCTTTTATTTTTTCTTCAGTTTTATTTATTCATTTTTGTTTATTGGTTCGAAGTGTATTTGTGGATAATAAGTTCAAGGTGAGTTGAACAGTTTGACAGACTGTTGGCTTTGGAATTAACCTTATTTTAATTACTTTTTCCATCTTGCAGTAATCAGACAGAGTAAATCTTGTGATGCGTGGGCGTAATGCGACACTCATTTCATGACAGCACACGGTGGGATTCGTGTTGTTTATTTATGACAGTTGAATCTCATATGACTTACCTTGACGTGTATCAGGTCTGCTTTGCACAACTGATACTTTAGACACTATGTTGGCATTTGTTCATACGGTTAAATAAATCAAAATATAAAAACAAATATAAGTATAGTAGGTCTGATGTTTTATTTTTACACTTTTTTCACGCCTTGTCAGTTTGTTAGCTTTTCTAAACTAACTTTAGTGAAACCATGACCTCAGAGTCTGCAGGAGCTGACAGTTGACCAAAACGGATAAGATCCACACTGCGACTGTTCAATATGACCCAACCATTAAGGTCAATTCTCACCTGCTCCATTTGACGTTTGTCAGATCTCAAACACTATGCATTTTTTATTGAACCATCCGGTCCAGTCTGGAGTCGCACCATCATGCACTGACACATCTCAGTCTTCTCTCCAGTTTCCAGTTTCCTATTGTTGACCCGTGTAAATTCTTCAGAAAGCATCGGTTTTATTAAGTTTTCTATATATTGCGTCCTAATTCTGCTTTTCTGAATAGATTTTTCATCAAAGAAACACACGAAGTTCAAGCAGCTTGCACTGTTGAATGTTTCTTTTAGTGATTGAGTGATTGTGCAAAGCATTTATTTGTATTTTTCTTCATCTTTTTGGTAATAATTTCATGTAATAGTTCAGCCTTGGGTTGAATACTTATAGTGATAAGTGTTCTTTCTATTGGACAGTGTTGTTTGTGTGTAATGGGCATTAAAGCCTCACAGAGCCATGATTATGACCATTAGTCTGGTTTGTCTTGGTTCAATAGTACTTAGAATGTCTGGTAGTTTCAGATGTTTGAACTTTTCTGAAAGACAAATGTAGCAGAGCCCATTGGACCGGTTTGAATACATATTTTTCAGTTTTACACCAGGTCAAAACAATTTCAGCCCGGAGGAAAATATGGCAATTACCAGTGAGGACAAGCAGTTAGGCATCCAATAGTGAAGCCCAGAGTTCCATTTATGGCTTTAATGTTGAGTTTTCTGGGTTAACCCTTGAGCTTAAGATTAGCTGTTCAATGGAAGTTGGCTCCTTGTAGCAAGGTGAGGAATTTAACACCGAGCAGAGCTTACCAAATGATAAACAAGATGGGGATAATCCATGACTCTGTCACAGTTACTGGAGTGAATTTTTTGACACATCCCCCATCCATCATGTTGCTCACAGCTGTTTGGAGCTCTGAGCCTTGGGCTGGTTATTTCAGCAGCCTTGACTGAGTGTTCAGCAGGACTGCCATCATCTGCTCAGTCCAGCTTCTATATCTAAACAGAGACCATTCACACCTTCATCTAATCCAGAGTTTTTCCAACCTTGGGGTAGGTACCCCACGTGGGGTCACATGAAATTTCTCATAGTTGATAAAAATAAAAATGAAAACGTATTAATGAAAAATATATGGTGATTTGAGAGACAATCCCAATACATGAGACATGACAAACTGAAGCTGAAACTGAAGCACTGTGGTTCTGTTTCTGTCGAATGTTCATTGTGGTCGGTTTCAGATGCTGCAGCTCTTTCATTATTCCAAGTTTGAGTTATTGTTTGTTCAGTATTAATTGTCAGCCTTGTAAATACGAGCTGGACTGACTGTATATACCCTGACCAAGGAAAATCTAAGGCTATGTTCAGACTGCAGCCAAATGTGGCCTAAATCCGACTTTTTGCTGCTATTTGACCTGTATCTCACCTTTTAAAGATGGTCTGAACAGTACGTATCTGAATTTTTGAAAATCAGACCCAGGCCACTTTCATATGTGGTACTAAATTCGATACGTATCGCATATTTTGCAATGTGACGTCAGTCTGAACGGCCAGGTCGCATTTATCCGACCTTTACATCATTGAAATCACCGGAGATGAATGTCTTATCATGAGAGTGTTACAGAGAGGCGATAACAGGTTGATTTAAACGTTTTTCTTGTTATTGGAAACTTCTGAACAAAGTCTTTGTCGGTGAAGCGGCTAACGTCACTATCCCACCACTCCTGACTCCGACTCCACATTCAAAAATACTCCGTTGTATAGACATAGCAGCCAGAGCAAAATCTGGTTCTGCTCTTTTTTTAATCTTCTGCTTAAAATTATTGAACTGGTGCTGACTTGAGTTTTAGACAAACTTCATCAGTGCCACACACCGATACAAGATCCCTCCATATTTACTTCCATAAACATAGTGCATGGTACTGCATGATGTCAGGACCGCTTCTGCGCATGTGGGTCACTTCAGGGTCACATTCAGTTCATACTCAAAACTGATAGAAGTTGCGTTTAACTTGTAATATGAACGAGCACAGAAAAAATCGGATTTCACAAAAAAATCCAAATTGTGCCTTCAGACCTGCTGTGTGAACGTAGCCTAACTCTCACTTTGTGCAGTAGTCTGAACCTGCTTTTCTGCCTCTGTCCAGAATAATATACATTATATCATCTAAATGGGTCTAAAATTAGTGTTTATTTGCTCATAGTATTGCAAACATGATCTCTCAAACAATATTTTTGATGACTCAGCATCTTTGGTTTCTGTTGTTCTACTGTTTATCTTTTGGGCTTCTGCTAGAGGCTTTCCCCCCCAAATTCCAACACATAGACTTCAACTACAGGTTGGACTCTGTCTTTTTTTCTCACCTCAAACCCTGATGTTTTCCTTTGCCCATCTGCGAAAAAATGGAGCACATCGCTGCGAATAGTCAGTTACGGCTATACCTGTATCCCCATGTTTATGTTCTGTGTTCTGTGGGATCTTGGTTGGTTGTAATCTGGAATATAATTTTGTTGCTGTGAAATATGTGCAGTGATGATAAAGTTAATTCTAATTCTAAAACTGTGTTTATTTAATTTGTACCTGAATTACAAATTAGGAACAGTAAAGGTTGTAATTGAATGTATGCATGATAAATTCAGAATGTAAATAGCATTGTGTAAATAAATATGTTCAAATATATGCCTGTGTGTAATCTTATTTCCCATAATAAATCCTATAATGATTTTGAATGTTATTTATTTGGAAAAACAGCAGAAAGATGGGTATTAAATATAGTAATGAAACATGTGGCCAAAGACTGATAATTATATCAGTATTTCAATAAAATATATGATGATGATTATTGTGCATCACATTAAACACCTCACTCTGTTTTTTTAGATTCTCACTCCATTACCATGAATTAATGCCTTTTTAAACTCAAATAAAAATGATATCAGTTCCATTTTTGTTTATAATGTACTCTCGTATATTATTAAAAGTGTGGTAAGCTAAATATTTGCACTTTCCTTCAGGAACAACACAGTCTGTAGGTATTTTTTCCAAACTTTGAATAACTGCTGTTTATTTTTCCTCATTCCATTACTTTGTCAATAATGACAAATTCATGTTTTTTATTAAATATTTTGTTATTATTCCTTAATGGCATGTTAAAGTATTTGCTTAGACCTACAATGTGAGCTATTATGTTTGCTGCTAAATACATTTTTAGAACAGACATGGAATGATTAGTAATGCTACACGATGCTTTCTCACTGGGTTACTCACTTGGCCAGGTCCATTTGTGGATTTTACCAGACTGTGGTTGACCTGATGGTGCAGTCTAGGCCTGTGGACCACTGGCCTTTAGCTTGGTACTTGCAGGGGGTAAGATATAAAGAAAGATTGGGGTAGCATCATCTTAGAATCTTTCAGTTTTCCTTGTGAAGCCTGCTGAGTTGAGCATATTTTAAAGCGAAATGTATGCAAATGTAGGCTGCCCAGGCCAATAGCTGGCCTGCATTAAAAGCAATAAAAACAACCAAGAACTCAATAGATTCAAGCGCATTAGTGCTTTCCAGATGTGAATAAATGTGACTGGGGGAAAAAGAAAGTCAGTAAGAATCTGCTTTTTGTCAGAAAGCACGGATTTGCACGGGGAAAAATACACGCAAGAACAGAACCGAAGAGGGATGTGTGTAAACGGGGGTTCGTGCAGATGAGAAGGAAGCTGGAAGTTCAGGAAATAAGCTGCGGAGATGTTAAGGTTCACGCACCAGACAAAATGTTGGGACTTGAGTGGCTGCTACGTTGTGTTGGTTCAGTCGCGACCTCAGCAGATGAAGGCTCTTAATGTTTACATCTTTCCGAATTAGAAAATAAAATGAGGAACTCGTCCAGAAGTATGAGGAGAGTCGGCTCGGTGAGCTCGCTTTGGGGCAAATTTCAACGTATATTGTACTGTATGTTTGTTCTGCACCTCTGTAAAGCTGTCAGTGTTTCTCACAGACAGAAGAAGAAAAAGCAAATCAATATTGTTCAGCTCTACACCGTATTCCTCTCAACAAGGTCCAAATATACCCAGTTGTTTGACATGCTCCTCTATTTCTTCGTTCATGTATGATTAAAAGCGGCGCATATTTTCTTGCCTGCATAACCTACTGCGGTGACAGATCATCGCATTGTACTGGTTGATGTAACCTTTTTTTTATCTGTGCTCCATGTTTGCACTTTCCACGTGGAAGCGCCGCATTATAAGAGCGCTCTTGACCTTTCTTGGATGCGTCATGAATTTCACTACCTGAGGTTAAAGTGTCACCTACTGCTGTATTACCATTTGTTTGTTTTTTAAACCTCCAGTCGAGTGGGCAACAAACAGTACACATTTAAGCAAAAATGGGACGCAGAGTACCATTAAAACAGTTTTTTCTAACATCCACGTGTGTAAAAATTCACCCCCAGAACAATCATTCCAGCATAAACATAAAAACAGAGTCATTATAAACTAGCCTGTGGTTCTAGATGTGGTAGTTTTTCTGCCGTTGTGTACTCATGCATGCTGTATTGCATTGGTCCAGCAGCCACCGGCAAAGCATTCCGGGCATAGCAACTTGATTCTAAGGCTATTGTACTCCAAAATTACTAATATCTCCCAAAATATTGGTCCTAGCAACTTGTGGTTTTCATTAGCCTGTTCCTTGACTAAAAATACATAAACATGTAAAACTGCAGCGATCAGCTCATTCTGGATTTTCTGTGATTCCCAAGACACACACACACACAGAGGCTCCATGGCTTTTATAATCCAGATCAAAAATAATCATGATAATTGTAGTAGACATGGCGTTCAGTTTGACCGTACAGCATGTGCCACTCCAGTTAGTTAACCTTAAGGCCAGATAATACAATGATAGTGAAACAGACGTAGGATGAAATGACTCGAAGGTCTTCTTTATGCCTTATTTTAACTCTGGTTTAGATGGAGGAAAAAATATAGCTGGAATCCTGCCAAGTATGCAATATAAATAAAAGTTGAGTGGGAGAAGCTGTGCTCGGCACTTTGTATCTGATATTCACTTTGGTTCACACAGAAGGAAGGTGATATTTATGAGTCATTGCATTATTCTGGGAGCCTGGAATTATTTGGAACGTTGGCTTGCTCATACCGGTTTCAAGAGGTGCAGTTCTGTGACTCTGCAGCTCTTCGGTTCCCCTCGTGATCGCTGTTGGATTATAGGACATAGCTGATTTGCATATTTTTCTTCTGCCATGAATTAATTTGACCATTTCCAATATTCCGCCCTTCAGCTCGTGTTCACGCTTGCATGCTGTATGTATTTGTTACACTGTCGAGTAAATGTTGATGCAAAATACATGATGAGATGAATGGGAGGACGTACAGTGTAAGAGATGAAGAAGAGTATGAAGGGAGAGGAGAAGGGGAGTGTACTCATCCCTGTGATGCTATGATTAGCTCTCTTTAGATTAGAGCGCTAACCTCACTCTGGCCTTGCCTGGGGTAAGAATGATGAGAGAAACGGAGAGATCAGTTGGCAGCTCGCCACACTAAAGCAACAGTACAACCGCTGTTGTTCTGTTTCTCACAAACAGCATGTTCATTTTAACAAAAAAATTTCCCACTGACAGCCGGGTTTGGGGGGCAAGCACCAATGTGAACTCACCTGTCACAGACAATTATGTTGCACTGAAGTGTTCCTGTCCTCAGAGATCAGATCTCATGTGGCTCAGATGGGAAGTGATAGAGAACAGTGACAAAAGTGGTCAAAAGCCTGATTCGCTGATTGAAATCTTTTATGGTCTTAGTTAAGACTCCTGTCTGTCAGTTGAACATAGTGATGATGGACTTATACATTTACAGAAAAAATTATAAGATCAGTTGTTTTCTTCAGTTTCTTGTTCATTTTAATGCCTGGTACAACTAAATGTATATTTGTTTGGACAAATATAATAATAACAAAAATAGCTCATAACAGTTTCATTTCAGAGCTGATATCTATCCATTTTCCATGTTTTCCTGATAAAAAAACAAAATCACTTCAGTTCTTACATCACTATCTGTGACATCGTACACCTAAAACAGTGCTTTTAGACATTCCATGTTTACTTCTCTGTCTGTTTTAGTCACATGATACACACAGGAGTTAGGACTGGATTACATAACCACAGTTTTTAATGACTTTTGGCGGTCTAATAAGTATTTTCTACAACTGTGTATGTATATACGTGTACATGTGTTTATACGTATATCTATAGTTCTAAATCTAAATATTTTTCATTGTTTTCCAGAACAAAGTGTACAGGTTTAGAGTTGTTACAGACAAGTTGTATGAATAAATGCATGTCAATATCTAAGCCCATTAAGACAAAGAAGAGTTCTACTTAAGAGAAATAAAATAAACAAAAACCAAAAATAATCCCCAGTCACCGCTAGCGAGCTTTTGAATATTGGTATTAGCCCATCATAACCATCATGCATGGAGTTAGAGTGGTAAATTGGGATAATGTCAAAGATTCATAAAGCCTAAAAACTGATTATACATATATTATATTAATTATTGATTTATTTTGTTGTTATTTCTGTATCTTATGTATTGGTTAATGTCTTGGCACGTGTATCTCTTGTCTGCAGTGACTGTATGATCATAATAATAATAATAATAATAATAATAATAATAATAATACAAAACAGCCTGATTCGTCAAGACTAAAGGTCAACTTCCCAGCCACAAGGTGCAGATCTAACGTACCAGTAGTCATCTGAAAGTGAGGATTTTTAAAGATCAAACATAAATAAACCTATGAACATGAACTCTACATTTATCTTCCTGCTCGTCCTACCATTTTCACCCATCAGAAGAAGTTGGCAAACCACTAACTTCAACACTTTGTTTAAAAATATGCAGGGATCCACTGTAATCCATCATACTGCTATACATTGTCAGCACATCAAGGTCCTCCGTTTAATAAAACTCCGGTTTTAATTGTACTTGTATTCTGGAGCCAGTTGTCTCGAAACAGATCTCGGAGGAGTTTTTCGAAGGAGAATTTCATTTATTTATTTTTTTCTCTAGGACTGTGATGTCAGAATATTAAAGCCAGCACTGTAAAAGTTATGACGGACCTTGTGATATTGACATCCTAAAGGCATTGTCAATTTAATGGCAAATGAAACAAAAGTTTTGCCAGAGGACTGCACACATCTCATCCAATTAGCTAAGGAGTCGGGTTGCTGTCACATTTTAGAGGCCGGTCTGCATTTGAACGTTTTCCACGCTGTCTTTGACTTATCAAAAGCTGCTTAATGCATGTTTGGAGAAGATGTGAATATGTTCCTTTTTATATGAGCTCACAGCTGAGAAGGAAGTGGCAAATGAAAACAACTTTCCAGCCCAGTTATTTTCTCATTCTTTTATACATTCAGGAGTCACAGTTGACCAAGCATTTATAACTGTGGGTTAATGAGATGGGATTACTCATATGCTTCGCCAGAAAATGTTTACATACTGTATAATCTGAGTCGAGCTTCTTCGTGCAGGGAATTCCGAAATCAAGTGACACAAATGTACTGTTTCCTAATGTGCAAACAGTATTATTTTACTCAGTATTATTTTACTGATCTAATCAAGGAAGGCTTTATGTGTCTAGATGCCGAGTCCACATTCCGAACGAAGTCTAATGGAAGGTTGCACATTAAGGAACTGTGTCTGTCGTGGGATAACATGGTGAAGGACCAGGGAAACCGTGTAAGCAGCCCATCTCACTGCCATAACAACACTGAAATCGGGTATACTTCCTTGTATAAAATCGTTTAAAAAGAGAGAATTCAGATATTTTCTTCATTTCAATGGGTAAGACACACACTGGCCACTTTATTAGGTACAGCTGTTCAACCGCACATCAATGCAACTCGATGCCTTTAACCCATAGCGACCCAGTTTGACATTTGTGGAAGTTCCAAAATGAATGTTTCTCTGTATTTAACCATCCTTAAGTGATTTATCACCATTTATTGTAATGTCATCTTAAGTATTTTGTGTTTTCTAAGGTGAAAATCATGTATTTTCCTGCATTTAATTTACAAATCACGAAAATGTTTTTAAAAGCTCAGAGTAAAGTTGAGGATTATTATATCCAAAAACTGAAGAAAAAGTGACTTTTGCAGCCAAATCTATCATTCACTAAATTATACATGAACTGTATAGTCTGGAATCAGACCATTGACAGAGCTGAGGCCTGTGGGTGGGTTCAACTGTTGTCGTTCAACCTGTTCCTGCACATAATAGGCCAGTTCTATGACCAATCAGAGCAGCTGACAGTGTGACAATGATCACCAGAGGGTTTTCATTAAGCCCCATCCTTTTAGCTACAAGCAGAGCCAGCTGGTATATTAGACTTTTACCATAGCCGGTCTGCAAAATGGCAAATACAACCTTGTTTCAAACAAATAGTTGAAAAAACTTGAGTGCTTCTTTCTGCTCAACTTTCAAAGGAAAGCCCAAGTTGAACTCTTCCAAAATTGATGACAAAGCCGATTCAAACGAGCGCGGTTCGTTGGTCACATCCATCTTCGTTGCTCTCTATGGTTGTTATTCTATCTCGCCCTCGCACAGCCCTGTCATCATGGTGCAAAGCCCGCCCCAACGACTCGCTACACAGTGTTTCGATCGGTCCAACGTACCCTGTGTCGGAGCCAGTATTGTCTCCTACCGTGGGATGCTAGACCACAAGCTAGGCAAGAATATTTTCTGCTGTGAGGTGGTCTAGATTTCTAGGCTAATCATTAACTGAACATAAACCAAATGTGTCCATCCACAGTCACTGATCCAATTCCATGGGTTTTACTGGTGAATCGATGTTGTAGAAGATGACGGTGTTTCCACGGTAACAACAGAGCCTCTGAATGTCCAAATGGGTCATATCTGACGACCATGAAAAGACGACAAACTGTATTTTACAGCAGTTATTTACATGGATAGATAGGATTAGTGGATCAACAGGTATTAAACACTTTAGATCAGTAGATCATTTTGGTAGATGGTGGATGTTTGGGTCTTTAAGGGTTAAACATCAATACATGGTCAGGAGGATCCACTGAAGTCCAAGCCGGACATCAGAATGGGCAAGTTAAGGGATTTAAGCAACTTTGAGCATGGCTGTTGTTGCTGGACAGGCAGGTCGGAGTATTATAGAAGAAAGAATGCTCATAGGATGTTGGAGAAGAATGTCCAGACCGGCAGTGGTTATAGCCGAGGTACGACAAAGAACATCTGAACACACATAAGGCAGACGGGCTACAGCAACGACATAGACACTCAACAGCCTCTTTATTAGGTACACCATGTCCTAGCAGTAGGTGTACCCAATAAAATGACCAATAAGTGGATATGCCGCTATGGCTCATGTTCTTCGTTCTGTTGGAAGTCAGTCTGTCTATTTTGTGACAACTATTGGTTTCTAAATCTGTAGACAATCAAATTATAACCATACCTGATGAGATGTAATATTCACAAAATGATTATTTGTAAGGCAAAGGACTGTTTGAGATGTGGCAAGAGCGTTGGACCATTTATAGCTGCTACATAGCCAGACCAAATAGACAAACTCCCCACCCACTCATCAGTCTCTCTGAACATTGGTAAAAAAAAAAAAATAATAATAATCCATTCTGCTGTTAGTCTAACAATTACAACATAAGGAGAAGATTCAGGGACATTGAGGTAAGCTGCAGTTAATTAGCTCATCCATTCCCATTTTCATCAGTGATTAAAGGGCTGAAATTGGAATCTGTCATTTATGTTTACAATATCATTGACGTTTTTGTAATTTCGCAATTAAGAAAAAATATCCCGTATATGCTGCACAATGACATCTATCACCATGATTTTTTTTTTTTTTTGTCCTAATCCGGATGTTATTCCACAACTTTCATCTGCTACATTTGATCGACTCCAATCCAATGTTAAGAATTCACAACATAGTGGAATTATTCAGCGTTGTGATTCTGATCGTAGACGGCCGAGTCGCTGGAATTTTCATCGGCGAACAAAAATGGAATATGGAAATTCCAACCCAACCCCTTCCATCCTTCTCCAGATGCTACATTTTCAAGTCATCTGAACCTTCGCGTATGTTTTTAAAGGAGAAAAATGTGTCACAAAATGCTGAAACATCCAAATATAATGACGCTCAGGGTAGATGAACATGATCAGACCAACCTTTTCCTCCATTTTTCCTTGTTCCCACAGTAAGACCTGCCACATTTGATTACTTGGCTTAAAAACACCCTCTTGAAAACTCCAGGGATTTTCAACCCAAATCAGAAGAGTGCTATCTGATTCTGAAAAAGACAGTAGTTGCAACACTTATTACTGTTGGTGGCTGTTAGAAAAAAGTCAACACCCCCAAATATATACGTTGTATGTGGTCAGGATGAGCCTCCTTGACACTCTTAGGGTTTTTCTTATTTATTCAGTGTTTACCCATTTATCATTCACTTATAATCAGCTACTATAGGTATAGGCATCCGTAGTTTGCTTGCTTAACAATTATGCTTCCACAACATCATCATTTCCCCGTTCTGAAGAGAATGGAATCTTTATTTTTTATATCAGTGGTAGTTTCAGACAGAAATTCTTCTTCTGCCTTGAACCCCTCTCTAGATCATGCATCCCACGCTCTGCATGCTGGGTGCAGTGGGCTCACAATGTCAGGTATCCGGGGAGCAAATGGGGAGGAGGGGGGTTAAGTGCTTTGCTCAAGGGCACATCAGCCATCAACGCTTGCTTTTGGCTTGATGTTTTGTTTTTAATTATGTTTGATATTGTTGTTTTCTGCTTTTTGTTTTCTGTAAGGTGACCTTGGGTGACTTGAAAGGGACCACCAAATAAAGTCGATGATGATGATTATTATTATTGTTATTATCTTGGGCGGTGCAGTGGATAGCACTCGTGGCTCTCGGCAAGAAGGTCCTAGGTTCAATTCCAACACCAGTGAGAGTGATTGCTTGTCTCTATAGGTTAGCCCTGGCACGGACTGGAGATATGTCCAGGGTGGTACCCCACATTCGTCCATAAGTAGCAGGGATAGGCTCCAAGCGACCCTAGTGAGGATAAAGCCGGTTCACATAATGAATTAACTCTCCACCAGTCCAGAGAATTGAGCCAGCAACCCTTCTGTCACAAGCTGACTCTCTAGCCACGGCTGCTCCTGTTTTGGTTCGTAAGCACTCAATGTACAGTTGAATTTCACCGGTAAAGTTGATGCAAGGGCCCTTTGCAACAGTGGCAGAGCTTCTATTGTACCTCAAATACACACAAACATTTAGCTACAGCAGCCACTTAACCTTCATCAATATAGCGTCTCTGGTCGGCTGCTTTGTGAAAGGGGCGACATTAAACTCCTCTGGGTTTTATCGATACTGTTAATGTTCGTGCCTTTTCATCATCAACCTGCTTTCACTACTGTTGATGAATAATCTCCTCAAATTACCTTTTGATGAAAACGAGGCTCCGAGGCTGCAGCAGGTGGATCTCACACTCCTTAAACTACACCTATATAAGACTTTATGAGGTTTGTTCAAACATTCACGCATATTTGACAGTAAAGACTTTATGGGCCATTTATACTACCGTTCATGACCTTATCCAGTGCGAATCGATAATGGAGCTGGAATTGCTAAAAGCTTATCAATACCTGTTCCTAGTGACGCAGAACAGCAGAGCCTTTTCTGTTACCAACCCAGAGGTGTTGCAAAATTACGCTGTGCAGACATCACGAGGCAAGACGGGTAGTAAAAGCCCCCCCAACCCTTGAAGCAGTAGCTCTTAGTACATCTTTGTCCCTGTCTAGACAAAATGCACTTAACAGAATGATCAACAGCTCAGCGCCTTCCCACCTATTGCCAGCCAGGACGTCTGTGCCAGTAGCGCTTATTTCTTCCCCAGTGGTTCAGACAAAAAGGTAGCTGGTGCCACGGTCCGCTGTCACAGCTCTGGTCACGGCCAGAGTCTGGTGGGTTTGATTAGCCGTGACTGTCCAAATGACCGACAATAGAGCTTCTTGTGGACGACAGCTAAATCGACTGCTATCCTAATAAACCGCTCTGCTTACAGCCATCATCTTGGGACAGCAGAAGTCTGAATCCAAGAGGAGGAAGCAGTTTAGTGCCTACTTATGCGTACAAGCTCCCCTTTTTTGGCTTTCTTGCATATCGCCCTATGCCAGCTCTGTCAGACCTCCCTGCTTCGGAGTCTCGCCTCGCTCAGCCATCAGCTATCCTGGGGTTTGTGCGGTTAACTTGCTGACTCACAACGATCTCTCTTGTCAGTGAAGAAGGCATGACTCCATACCGGAGTAGCTGGCCGGGCATGTGTGACGCCCAGATAGCAGTTCCAGCCATGCGAGGAGCCGTACGACTCCACACTGGGCTCTCCCACCACAATATTTCAGCTCTAATTGTTTTCCTGTGAAACTGAAAGGAATAGGGCTTAAAGCCGCAGCTGTCGACTGTCTGAACAATCAAACGTTTCTATCTTTTTGTCATACATGAGATCCTATGAAACATATTTATGGATGGGTAGTTGATTTAGTTGGATCACTCGTCTTTAAATGAATAAGAAATGAGTCAGCTCATTAATTCATCTTAAAATAAGCAGACTTGCAGGCCCAATTATTATACCAATACCTTAATTATTCATAATATAGTCTAGACTACTCTTCCTTAATGTATTTTGAAATATACAGGATAGACTTAAGCTGCGTACACATTTAAAGATAATCGGGCTCTTTTTTTGTCCGGATTTTCCTCCATTCCAACCAAGGATGGCAAACACCAGATTATTTTATGCATTATTAGATTATCCTGTGATCTGAAGTGCATGTTGCCCATTAACTTGTTCATTCCCACCAGATTGTCAGTGTTTCAGTTGGCATATGTTAATGCTTCTGTAATAAAACTTTTATCCTGTCAATATAGGCATGCTTTACTCCTCCGCAGTGGTTTCTGACTTTTTTTGCCTCTTGACCCCATTTTAACATCACAAATTTCTGGCAACCCAAGACATTTTTTTTGCAATAATTTTTTATCATGTAATGGTTTGCTATATTTTGTTGCAAATAAATGTTAATTTTAGACTCATTTAGTTTATATAATGTATATCATCATGGACGGAGGCAGAAAAGCCAGGTTCAGGCAAGGCAAGTTTATTTGAATAGCACAATTCATACACAGGGCAACTCACAGTGCTTTACAAAATGGAAAAGAGACAAGTTAAGAACACACAATTACAATTAAAACAAAGTCAATAAAACAAATAATAATGAATTAAAATAAAGTGAAAGAGAAGAGCGCAGATAGAACCCTTTCAGTTGTTCTATGCACAACTGAACAGAGCTGTTTTCAGCCTGGACTTGAACAGTGTCAGAGTAGAGGTCTGTCTCACTAGTCCACAGTTTAGCTCATGGAACTGAAACACAGCTTCACCATATTTAGTCCTGACTCTGTGCAGAAATCTGAACCATCTCAGAGCTCAAAGTGAGAATGACATTTTCCTTGGTCAGGATGTGAACAGTCAGCCCAGCTTGGATTTACAAACCTGACAATTAATACTGAACAAACAAGAACTGAAACTATGAATTATGAAAGAGCTGCAGCATCTGAAACCGACCACAGTGAACATCTGACAAACAGTACCACAGTGCTTCAGTTTCAGCTTCAGTTTGTCATGTCTGTTATGTATGTGATTGTGTCTGTCAACTCACCATATAAATTTATTAGTAAGTTTTTATTTTTTATCAATTACTAGAAATTTCATGCGAACCCCATGTGAGGTCCCGACCCCAAAGTTGAAAAATGCTGCATTCCAGTAATTAATGGGATAATTTTGTGAAGTTCAGGTTATGTTTTAGCTGCATACAAAGGAAAAAAAAATTGTAAAGTGAGATGTCATTGATTAATTTTGGCCTAATGGTTCTTTGGAACTTTGTATGGTAAACAGGCAAAAATTTACATAAATTAATTGGGATGGAACATGCTAATGCAAATAATGTCCATGTAAAATTAACATACAGTTGTATCTTTGGTTACAACAACAAATCTAAGTCAAAACACAGTTTTTAAAATTAATTTGATCGCCCAAGTTGTAAAAAAAAAAAAACAACATGAGTAATTTGTCATACTAATAGAGTTTTGAAAGGAGCAATCACAATAATAGCTGAAAAAGACCCACTTCTGGAAATCCAATGTTACAGGTTTAAAAAAAAAAAAAAAAAAAAAAAAAGCATGCTGCCCATCAAGTGATTTATTTAACTCTGTGTTTTCAATTATATTTCATTAAGATCATGCTTCCTCCATTATCTATTCAGCGGATCTAAAAATACCTAATGACTAACAATAAATGCTGGGAAGATGAAATCCCTGGTGCTCTGGGTGTCCTGTGAATACAAAATGAGCACCTGCGCAGCCTAAGCTGCATTAGGAATCCTCATTTACCCACAGAAGCATAATTATCGGACATGTCAGTCATCTGTGGGTATGCAAATCAGGTCAGACTTGGATATCGAATGAATATACAGTAGCGTTTCCAAAGCTGTTTTGTTTCCCTTCATTCTGCTTTCACAGAGGAAAGGAGGATATTTTGTCTTCTAACACTGAGCATAGCACTCCAAGTATATAAAAGGACATCTGCATATTGAATCTCTTCCAGCCCCTGTTTTCGAGCTCCACAGGAACTGGTACTTACTCACCTGTTGAGGTCAGTATTTGTACAGATCCACGTTTTTGCCTCTTACCAGTTTGTAAAGTGCGAGATGCTGCAGTGTGTTAAATGGCTTAGTCTAAATTTAAGTAACGTTGCACCCACAGGAGTGCATTTTAAGAGAAAATACCAATCAGTGACCAATAATTAAAAGTCAAGCCAAGCATACACTCCCCAAAGAGAATGCTAATTGAGTTAAAAGCATATGGCCACCGCTCGGAAAACTGCATCCGAGCAAAAGCATGGCTCACTGAGTCCAGTCATAATCAAAACTCATATAATTTAAAAGACAAATGACCCGCGGTGGGGTAGCAATGAGTCAGCTTTGTTAGAAATGTAATATTTAAGCAGCCTCTCTTGCAACATCTAACACTATACTTTGACAGATGGTTTTGCATTTAAAAGAAGCAAGGGTAACCGATAATGGAGTGATGGTTGGGTTTTAATATTACAGCATGTTCCCTCTGCAGCGTTAATGCCTCTTGGAAAAAATAATATGATGCTGACAAGATGTAGCTGCTATGAAACTCAGTGCAGGCTTCTTTTTTTTTCCCCTTTCAAAATATAGTTTCAACTCTCATTGATGCTTGTTGATGGATTCACTTCTCAAAGTCTGGTTTAACATGCATTATTTTACACAAAAATCAAACTATAAACTCAAAAAAATCATGCAGAACTGGATTTTTTTTTTAGGCGAAACAAGAGGTTGGTGTGTTGACCCGACACAAAAGTTGGTAAACCTCCATCAATAAGGGTTATATTAGTCCGTGACATGTAGCGGATGACGTTATTGAGTGATGTTTGGAGATACTGACCCTGCACATGACCCTGGTATTGACCCAGCTCACCACACCACAATGTGACATGACATCATGAGACCCCATTACTCGTCTAATAGATCCCTTACGTTCATTGATATTGGTTTAATACAGCCCTGCTCCAAAACTTTGGTATGCCGCATCAAATGTAAATAAAAAGCAGAACGCAGTGATTTATCAAACCTCAAAAACCCGTGGATTATTCACAACAGAACAAAGAAAATACAGTGAATGCTTAAAATTGACCACTGTACGAAAAAATAAATAATTTTGATGCGATGACGTAATTGATGCTAAGAAAAAGTCTGCATAATCCAGGACCATGTGCAGCTTTGTTCCTGCTATTTATTATCGTTTAAATGAGTTTTGATGCACTTGACTTTATTTTAAGTCCCTGGTTCTGGATTTTTTTTTTTTTTTTTAGTTTTTATATGCTATGTGTACAAACATATCAACATACCGACAGAATAGAGACATAACAAAAAGCAAGGTGAGAAGAATAACCTTCTTACACAACAACAACAACAACAAAAAGGAAAAACAGTTGGTGTGCAAGGTCAGCCCAGACAACTACATTCAGTATTTGGTGAAACAGATGTACCGATATGATCTAAATATGGTTGCCAAATTTTCAAAAAGGTGTTATGTCGCGGTTCTTGCTTATTTTAACGTGGTCTCAATGTGTTTATCATTTATTTATTTATTGTCCTTTATATTCTATCATGATATCATGCTATTTTTATCCTGCTTTTTTATCAGTTTTCTATTGGTATTTTTAGGCATCTGATGACTTAATGATTTTAGTCTGTTTTTTATCAATTTATTTTTAGTCTGTTTTAACCATGATCAGCAAGCTGCTGGGAATAATCTGTCCCCAGTAAGTGTCCTGTGGTTTTAATGGGTTTTTTTTGTGTATAAAATTAGAGATGGCCTCTACAGACTGCGGAAGAAATCATCCTACAGGTGTTGCTAAAGTCACCTTGAACCTTGAAATGGTAAGAGGTCAGTATCATGATGAAGTATAGAAACGGCATCTTTGGAAGTTTGGACAGGCAGGCGGTTCACCAATCTACAAAAAATTGCATGTACAAAATGTGAAACAACAATGTTCCTCAACTGAAAATTTCAAGGGTTTTGACTGTTTCATCATCTGCGGTGCATGACATAATCAAACAACTCTGAAAATGTGGGGAAGACTCTGTGTACAGACGAAGGGTTGAGGCCAAAAATCTACCTCGGATGCTCATGATCGTTCAGACCCTGGGGCAGCACAGCATTAAAACCAAGCATGATTCTATGATGGAAACCACAACCCGGGCTCAAGAACACTTCCAGAAATCACAGCGTGTGAACCCAGCTGTGCCATCCACAAACAAGAAGCCATATGTGAACACGATGCACCAAAGCTCATTTAAAATGGACTGAGGCAAAGTGGAAACTGTGTGATCAGGTTGAAATTCCTTTTGGAAACCATGGATGCTGCGTCTGTGAGACTGAACAAAGCGAAAACCATCCAACTTGTTGTCAGTGCTCACTTCAGAGGCCAATAACGGTGATGGTCTGGAACTGCAGCCGTGGTTATAGAGGGGGAACTTCTGAACATTTAATCTAGGAAGGTATTCTCAACACTGAAAGTTACACCAGTCAGTCAGAACAGGAGAAGTGGGAATAACACGGATTATTTCATCAGTGTTGGATATGTGATGCAACAAGTGACCACTTAGGCTACACTGACACTAAAAACATCTGAACCAAAAGCGCAAAAGTGGTGTTTCGTTCTCCCTTTTAACTCTGCATTTTGACGAGTGTTTCTGGGTGAAACCTGTGTGCAAATGGAAACGCACAAGTGTGTGGAATTTCATAAATATCATTGCGGTATACACGCCAGATGGCTAGGTGGCAACACTCCCAAGAGTGCCTGCCAAGGATCTTCTTACGTCTCTCCTACCTGTTCACGCCTAGCACATGAAATACAGTAAACATGACCACTGAGCTGCAATACAACATGGAGAAGAAGAAATCTGAATATTTCGTTTGGACAGATGAGGAAGTTGGGCTTTTGCTCAATGTAACATTAAATTACAAAGTGACCAAGGCATCAGAAAATGTGGACTAGGAGTCATGCCAGTCCAAATATCAGAATAAGAATCAGGTTTATTTGGTAAAGTATACTTGCATATACAAGGAATTTGACTCCGGCAGATGTTAGCTCTCGAGACATGCAATAACTGGACAACATACATTCAGTGGTCAGGTACTCTAGACTTACACCATACAGTAGACGGATAATATACTTTAGACACCTCTCAACATGATATACAAGTACTAGACTAAAACAAGATCTAGTGCAATAAATATACAGACATATGGACTGAATTTACACAACAGTATCAAGCTGATTCCACCCAGTGTCCGCATCAAAAAGAGGCGATATGTAAGGGACAGATGGCATCAAACACATCATTTCTATGTGACGAGAAATGCAGTTTTGTGCTTGTCATGCTCTACACGGCGATTCGAAGGTTAGAGCGTTTTTAAGATTTCCACTCTGAAGGGTGGTTTCACTTATTTGTGTTTTCAACTCTCCAAAACACCGTTGCCATCTAAACGATATGGACATCCAAGAAAAAATTTCTCATTTTTCAGCCCCGAGCATTTTCGTGTAAAGTCCCCCCGAGTCCTAAAAGTGATGTTGAAGCAGCAAAATGAACAACATAAGGAACTGAGTGACTTTGACCAGGTCCATCTGGTAACAGTGTTTATTGGGTCAGAGCATCGCCACGACTGCAGGTCTGGTTGAGTGTTCCTGGTCTGCAGTGGCTAGTACCGACCAACAATGGACTAAAGAGGGACATCCCAATCTCAGGACAATTGAGTATCTGAGGGAGGTGTTGGACAAAGACCTCACCTCTCTACTTCCAGGACTTCAGGGATCTGCTAATATCATCTTGGTCCAGGTATCACACACACCTCTAGAGATCTGGTAGAGTCCAGACCTCATGTCAAACCAGTATTTTGTGGAAAAAGGGGAACTTGTGCAATATTAGACCAGTGGTAATAATGTTCTGCTCCAGTAGATGTTGGATTAGTTCAGATCCGGTTGTTCTTTGGATACTTTGGGTCGGTACGAACCACTTTCTTTTGGGAATGAACAAGATCTAGAGATGCTTGTCAAAGTTTCTTGGATGCCTACTGGATTCCCTATTTTGCTGTTTCTAATACATCAGCTTCGAGGTCTACATGTTCACTCGCTGCCTAATAGACAGGCACCGTTACTGTATAATGAAAAAATCTAAATTGATACGACTTTGCCTGTTGGTGATCAGAATGGTATTACTCGTCGGCAGTGGCGGCTCATCAATAGAAGGTGCAAGAATGTCACTTCACCGGTTTCATATGAAGAAGACAATGATAGGAGTCACCTGAAATAAGTTTACAAAAACAATAATATTTAAATAAATGAGGTGTACATGATACAGGCAGTGAGTACTGTGTAAAATCTGCGTTCAAGTGTACTTTAAAAATGTTTCTCGTTGTTTAATGAGCAGTCAAGTCATGTTTCCTGTTTGGGGCGCCGGTCGAGAACTCCATAGACTCCCATGATAAATGCCCCCCCCCACCATACCGGAGATAGGAACCCAAGCACCGCCCACAAGAGGAGGGTGGAGGGGAGGGGGGGTGCAGGATCAGTTCTCAGTACAAGTGTTGTCAGTGATGTTTTTAACCCTTAAGTTTCTTTTTTAACCCTTAAGTTTCTATTGTTCCAATGCCATGTGATCTACTCACACTCCCTTCACCCCTGGTCTAAATCTATAGTCCAAACTATCAGTGGAAAAATGATAATGTGTGATAATTGATGGATAAATGGGTGAAATGTACATGTAAGAAAATAGATGAATGAAAACATACTCTATATTCTTATTTTAGGTTAAATGAATATTTTAAAATGGTGGTTTGTGTACTTTGGTGTATCCAACTGGTGATACGTGGTTATAGTGCATCTGAAAACTGACTTGGATTGGCCTACTGCGCCCTATCAAAAACATTATTTCAACATATAATCCCATCCAGACAACATGCTCCTCAGTGAAGGCCTTGCGTATTTCATTAAGTCGACACTAAACCACATTCTGCATCTATTATAACGGCAAATCATTGCGCTCTAATTCACTTTACATTTTACTCAGTGTACCAACTTCTTGGAATTCATGAGTTTATCATACGTTTGGCACAGATGAAAAATTTTTTTTACTTGGTAGTCTGTATGAATTGAAGTTGCCCTGAGTTTGCTTAAATGGCTCATATTTAGCTGAACCTACTTTTATTCGTCTTTGGTTCATTTATTTGTGTATTTGGACCCTAATAGTAAATAAACTGTGAATTTGAACCCTCCAGATGCTGCAAAACTATCTTTACATCCAGTATGACTGAAATTGAGTGGATTCCTACAACCTGTTATAATTCCTTCTTAATTTGTTACATTTATAACTAGTTATGTCACGGCATTTGCCCATATAAGGTCAAGACGTCTGACGAACATTTCTCAGAGTACGACAGAATTGTTTATCAGCAGCAGCGGTTGAAGTAAAAACTGAAAATATGTCCAAATTTTGATCCAGTTACCTAAAATGTTCAGTTGTTGGTTGAACACAGACAGACCAGCACAGCCAATAACCTGGAAGGGGTGGAGTCATGTGCATTTAAAGGGCCAGCGCTCAAAACCCCCTTTCTGGTGTCATTAGTCAGAAATCGTGTTGAAGATGGACCTGTGGAGTTGAATGAATGAAGAATTTAGACCTAAGCAGAGCATTTACAGTTTATATAGACCACAGGGAAATGTTTAAAATGGATAATATCACCAAATATCACTCACTGAAATCCATCATCAGGTAAAATATACACACTGCAGTTCACAATCTCTGAAAGTATTTTTCCAATTGCAAGTGGACAAGGATAAAAATCATCATTCACAGAAAAATTTGAACGATTTGGTGCCCATGCTTATGCAAAATCACCTTTTGTCAGCCTCATAACGGTACTTAAAGGCAGCGTAAATGAAAGTGACTGTTCTTTCATAAGCGCTGCGTGTAATTGCACAGCTCAATCACTCCATGAAGCAGCCGATTACATCCAACCCTGCCTCACTCTTATGAAAGTACACGGTTTCCACATTCATTATTATTCACATGCAGTCTGGTGTACCGCATATCATTAATCCTAATCATATGGGATTGCGAAGTGTAGTATGAAGTACAGATAACTATTTTGTGTCATGCATATTCTCTGCGCCCTCACCGCATTACAATCATAGTGTGCTAATTGTGTTTCATGGCGATGTAAAATAAATCTCCCCTTACCCATAAAGCAGGGCCAGGCGATGTACTGACTACTGCCACAGCGTTTCACATCAGTTATATGAACGGTGGAGTTTTAGAGTGAAAATATTGTCGGGAGTAGCGGCTTATTTCTGGGTAGAGAGACAGCGAGTTAGCATGAAACTCTATCACACAGAGGTTTTGTTTAATACAGTGAGTGGAACATCCTGTTTGTGCTAACACAAGCAAAAAAATAGTCAAGTTGTAGTTTGCAGTGTCGTCAGCGAAGAATCTGGGTAAAACCACAATTACCATGTGCACATGCATCGAAGTTTAGAGAATGCATCTGACTGTAACACCTCGTAGTGTCAAAGTTTAGAATTTAAGCCACACTGTCATGACTTTAAATCTGCAGAAAAACACAACACACAAACCCCTGAAGATTACAGCGGGTTAACGAAACACCAATGGAGCATCACGGTGAAGCGAGAAGGTTCAAGGTTTGTTTCCCAGTTGGAACTGGGAACAAGGCATGTCTGTGTAGACTTTGCACGACCCGTTTCCCCCCACTGTCAAAAACATGTACGCTAGGTTAATTCTCCTGTCAGTGCCCTTCACCAAGGTCCTGGCATTGATCTGGAGTGGGTCCCCAGAGGCCTTGAGTGGCAGCCTAGTGCTCCTTGTGCGTGCTCAGATGGGTTAAATAAAGAGCTTGAAAAATTCTCAATGCACTGACAGACTCCTATGATTCATGTAAACATGTTGGACCACACTTGGTAGCCTAGATTCAGCAATGCCGTGTATTTAACTACAAGTCGGTACAACAACGGTGGAAAAACGTTTTTGGACATTCCATGCATTGGTGAAATATTGCACGAAGAACCACTTTTGGGTCTAATGAAGTGTTAACACATGGACACATTTGGTGTTCAACTGTTTGTCATGTAATCAGAGTAACTTATATGCATGTATTTTACGTATTTGAGTAGGTATTTATCAGCACTTTAATGTGATGTTGAATAAAATTTGGGGAGATAAATTTTTTTTCGGTAAAATGTCAAATTACTGCTTGAAAAGGACATCTATTTAAAGGAACAGTCCACCGTGTTTTCATACTGAAATATGTCCTTCTCTGACCTGAGACGAGTTGATAGAGACCTCT